>JAKUBK010000183.1:0-50836 GCA_030566875.1 Waltiozyma chaumierensis | reverse complement strand
AAGCTTAACAGGATAATTTGTCCGTTAAACATCTACTCGAATATGCGGGTGGCCCGGGGTTCAAATCCCCGCTCGGCCCTAATTTAACTTTTTATTTTTTAGAATCATGATTTATACTTTCAAAAAAGAGCTTGGGGAGCAAGTATTTCTCTCAATCATGGAGAGACAAACTAAAAGATAATAAATTATTCCATCCAGTTAACTTGTTATTGCTAGGTCGAAGTTGAATCTTGAGGTATATAGAGTCCGATATATGATATTCTATATAAATATGTATACTATATATATTACAGATCTATTTTTTAAAATTGGCCAATAATAATTGTTAGGGACGTGAACTAGAATTTAATAATTTAATGGACATCATATATTAATTATAATTAATTATATTTAATTTCTTTAATTAAGATTCATAGATTTAATTATATGTTTTTTATATATATAAATTTGTTACGCTTGTTATACATTAAAATATATGTGTAAAAAAAGCAGATCAATTGATTATATAAATTTTAAAAAAATTTAATATATATTTGTAATTAATATATATTATTTCGATCTTTTAAAAAATTATTATTAATCTGATCACAATATACTATAATTTAATTCTATAGTATTCTTTTTTTAATCGTTTCAACCAAAATAAAATATATATAAACATGAATATTTATAAATAATTAATAAAAGCTGATAACGTCTTTTCTTTTTTGTTGTGCTTTTCAACAGCTTGATACAGGAGGCTTGTCAATGTGTTTAGTCATACCCAGTTTGGGCGTATGAGCTATGTATTTTTAATATTCTAAAATAAAGAATAAATAATAAAAATAAATAAATTCTCATTTCCTCTTCTCTTAAATTATGCATGTGGCCTGGGGTTGATCGTTGATCATCATGAAATCCCAGCTCGGCCCTCGGCCCTAGGTATTTTTTTCTTTTTTGATTTTATAAATAAACAAAATATCTGAATATTTTCACATGCGAACTCTATAAGAAATTCAAACCTCTGGAAACATTCTTGTAACCAAATCAAACCATCAAAGTCAAATGTTTATTATAAGGTCACTACTTAGAGAAGTTGCAACAAGTGTGTATAGCTCAGAACTATCTGAGTTAGATGATACTGATGATTATATTTCTGGGAATAAGAATGAATTAGTTGAAGCTGGCACTTTAGCTTCGATGGTGATAGCAAAGCGTAAAACTTCACAGCCTTTTCTAAATAATTTAAGAGAGTACAAAGAAACTATCGATAAACTGATAGATTTATCAGTTGGTGAAAACGCTGATTTTAACACTGATGATAGAGATAGGTTTAACAGATTGGTAGGGAAGCTAATTCTTTCCATAAATGACCCTGAAGATAAGAAAAGACTATCAGATTATCTAAAAGAAACAGAAATTCTAAACAAACAAGAGAGTACACAAAGTATTTCATATAAGTCTCCAAGCCTTGATGTACAAAGTACATTTGATACAGAATATAGCTCAATATTTAACAACTTGATAGCATTTCTACCCTCAGTTACCACTTTATTTTCAATAAGCTCATTGTTTTCCACACACAAAATTCAGGAAAAGCACACTAGAAATAGCAGCAAACAAAAAGACAAGAATAATCAAGGCTTCATAGATGATGAAGGAGTGCAACTGATAGTCGGGCTATGTGCTTATCTTAGAAAAAAGATCTCTTTTAACAGGGATGTTTTCACTCAGTTTTTGAACTTCCTTGTTTTCATGAATCTCTTGATATTGAACACTTTGAATTTCTGTATACAATATCTTGATAGTCATTCACCACGAACCCAGAGAATATAAGTTCATACTGAAGTTGCTATATAGATTTAAAGAGGACAATAAATTATAAATTAATATTCTATATTCATTTTTTGTTTCTTTTAGATCTATTTCATTCAGATACTAACACAAATTTAAATTTCAATTCTGGATTACATATGAGCATAATGATCAGTAGCTAAACTGGATGAGTTGTCAAGGTTAAAAAATGAATCTCTGGTGCCTCTACTGTCAGTGATCTTGCTACTCTTCTTGCCTTCCATTTCTGCCTGAATGGTTTTATGGATGGACTGAACAAATTCCAAATAGCTTTCAGTCTTGTCCATAGATCTGTCTTCAATGAGCAAGTCCTGGATATCAGCCTCATGCTCTATGTTCTTTCTGATAAGTTTGATGTTAATGGTTTCAGCCAAATGCAAATAGCCAGTGAAGAACTTGATGATATTTTGTACTTGTTGAGAAACATGAGTCTGTAAAGGTCTGAGGTTTGGTGTGATCTCTTCAATAGTTTCGACGTTGAATAAGTCCATCAATAAGTTTGGATTGACGTTTGAGGTGACGTATAAGATCAACTCTGTACCATTGAAAAACATGTAAACCCCACCACTGACAACATATTGCGAAGACAATCTCAAAGATTCACTAACCATGATGAATTGTCCATTTTCGTCAAACGTACAGTCATCTTCATGAAGATTATGTAATGGGAAGGCGATTGGGTATAACTTGTAAAGGAGTTTCTCCAAAGGCAACGAGTTTAGAAGGTAATATTCAAAGATCTTGATGTCTTTGGACCCATGTGACTTAAAAACCTTGGTCTTTTGGAAAGATAAAATCCAGGCCAATAAAAGATTCAAGCTGTTTGGTAGTACCAATTCGTTTGGGGAGCTGGTGGATACATTGATTCTGTATTTCTTGAAGATATCAATCAACTTCTTTGTTGTAGATGCCTTGATTTCTTGAGGAGACTGCTTGGAGATGAAGGTCAAACAGTTTCTGATGATGATGTTCAAAACAACGTCCTGGTCAGCGAAGGCGAACACATCGCTGATTTGGTCTGTCGTGCTGACAACCATGTTGATAACACGGACTTTTCTTGTACCTTCAATATCAGTGTATAGAACAGAGGTCTGGAAATGGATATCTTCATTCTTTTTCAAATTCTCATCGTACTTCAACAACACGGAGATTTCTTGTTCTGAGGAGACCACTGGGAACTTTGGTGATTGTTGATCGGTGATGTTACCGTAATAACTGGCAACTGACAAACCACTGGAAACTCTGGTCTTGAGTTCACCCTGATAACCTCTTATGGACAAAAAGGACGTGACAAAGTCGTTTCTGAACTTGGCGAAGTCTCTTTCTTGGATGAAATTGGTGTAATTCTTTAAAATACCATTAGTTTTCAAGACAGGCAAAGCAGAATTGTTCAAGTCAACAGACTGAGAGTTGAAAACAAACAAGTCCACAGAAATATGATCTTTGATGAAATCAGAGGAGAGTTCGTTGTAAAACTTGTTTCCCCCCTGGAAGGTTTCAGATCCGACTGCATTTTCATTGATAACCAATCTCCCTGGCTCAGTATTTGGTAGCTTGGACAAGGTAGTGATGATCTTACCACCACCAACTTCTTTCAAAAGCAGGCCTGCGACCTTCAACGCAGAGCCGTAACAGGTCTCAATGGACTGCAAGCTTCTAGAGTTCTTATCAGCGATTTGAGACAAACATTCATGAACAGTTGAGGCGAATTCCCTATGGTCTGTGAAGACGTTGGCGAATGGAACAAATGGGTCTTCCAAGTCAGAGACTATGTTGACTTCAGGTCTCATCTTGTTCAAGTTGTGGAAGTGCAATCTGGAATCAAAGGTAATCACTGCAATCTTGGTGGATGGGTCCAAGTAGTCCAAGGATTCTCTTATTGATTCAACAACAGTGTTTAGCACTGGGCCCCCAGCAGTGATATCAATCAAATACACCAGGTGCAATGGTTTGTTTTCGTGCTTACCACCGATGTTGTAGTCTGAAGGCACAAGGATATCATAGACAGCTCTATGTAATTCTGGCCTCAAGTATTTGTCAGATCTGGCATTAGTCTGAGGATCGATTGGTGCATTGTAGTCATAAGGAACCCTATTGTTAGGGAACTTACACAAGTTACACTTGAACCTTTGAGTGTGGTCAAAGATGAAGTTTGGGTTGACGAAAGCACGACAACGTTGGCATCTCAATGGTCCAGACTCAGTAACAGTGGCGAAGTCCACCACTGGAACCGGCTCAGTTGTTGGAGCAAACGGTCTGATAGTTAGACCAAATGGCAAGCCGGTCTTCTCCCTTAGAGCTTCAGACACTGGCGCGTTGTACAGTGAGACTCTCTTGAAGGCAGGAGATGAGATACCCTGATCAACGGCTTGGAATCTGGTGGTAGAAGTTGGGGGAACGGTGTTCTGTAAAGTGAGGAACTGTCTTGAATAGTATTCACGCTGTTGGGCCAGTCTAGTTGAAGGGACAGAGAGAATGTCTCCTTGAGAAAGGGCGTTCTGGTGCAGTTGATTGGTTTGTGGAAATTGTTGGGTGCTAGGTATGAATGGGGAGCTCACTTGAGATTGAGAGGGGGTAAACACTTGAGAGTTTGCCTGGGAAAAACCGACTTGTGGTAGCTGGGGAGTCCCAGAACGACTGGGAGTCTGGAATTGGGCAAACTGTGGCGTGTGGTTAGGAGGGAACTCTTGTAGGACAGCAGGTTGTTGTGGTTGTTGTTCTTGTAAGTAGGATGCCTGGTTCAAATTGTGATGGGCTCTTCTCTTCTTCTTGGACTTGTCAATAGACAAGCCCTGAACATTACTAGATAACTGTTCCATGTTCAGTCAATTCCTGATATTCTGAGGGAGGGAGAGAGAGAGAGAAGGAGTTGAGCTGTGTAGTCTGTCTGATCTGGGTTAACCTGGCTCGTCGTTGAGTGTATGATTTCAGTGCCACGGTCTCAAAGTTTCCAAGTTCCAACGATTTCTGCAAAAACATAACACATACAGCTGCATAGAAAGAACTGTATACGGAGTTTTGCACAACCTTTCTCCTGCCAAAAAGTGCCATGCTATGGATAATTGCGAAACTTCACCACGTTACTTTTTGCGCAAGAATCAATTGAAGGTTTTGTGAAATTTTGGCGTTTCGCGTCATTGTTACAAATAAAAATAATAACAGGCGGCTTTGGGCTTTGGTAGGATCTTTGATGCGTTTTATTAGATCCAGCTCTCTTAGGTTAGACTGATACAAGTCAGGTATCATATCGCTGAAGACTAGTGGAGTATAGGAATTAGGAGCAGCAGTTGGATTGTTTTCTCACCAAACCGGTCCCCAGAAGAACACCATACACTATTACACGCTATTGATTCAACTAAGCAGATCTTCAACCTACGCCAGATCCAGACACATACTTTCCACACGCCTCCAAGGAAACAACAAGAACATGGGTGTGGCAGGACTCCTACCTCAGTTGAAATCTATTCAGGAGGCAGTCTCTCTTCAGAGATACACGGGGAAGACTCTAGCCATAGATGGGTACTCATGGTTGCATAAGGCCGTGATCACATGTACCAAGGACCTTTTCTACAACAAACCTACAGATGCCTATGTGGCGTATTTCATGAGAAAGATAGACATGCTCCGCTACCACCAGATAACCCCCTATTTTGTCTTTGATGGTGACGATTTCGGTTCCAAGAAGGGCACAGAGGCTGAAAGAGAGGAATCAAGAAGACAATACAGACTGAAGGCTTTAGAAGCAGACCGGAGAGGAGATGCGGCTTTGGCTTTCAAGTATTACTTGCCTGCTATCGATGTCACTCCACAGATGGCCAAGACTGTTATTGATTACTTGGAAGCTGAGAATATCAAGTTTGTGGTGGCTCCTTACGAAGCTGATTCCCAGCTAGTGTTCCTTGAGAAACTTGGTTTAGTGCATGGTGTGTTGTCTGAAGATTCCGATCTTTTGGTATTTGGATGTAATACCTTGATCACCAAATTGGACAAGAGTGGTTCAGCTGTGGAGATTAGGAGAGCAAACTTCATAGACAATCCTAGATCTCCTATAGGACGAGTCAACGATCTCCAGTTACGTTGTCTCGCTTTGATCAGTGGGTGTGATTATACAAATGGCATCAAGGGCGTGGGCCCTGTGAAGGCGATCAAGAAGATTAAGAATATATCATCTCTTGATAGATTGATCGTGTCTTTAGAACTTGATGGTTATAGAATAACGCCAAAGCTCGCAGAGGAAATGAAGAAAGCAGATCTTTCGTTTCGTTTCCAAAGAGTCTTTAATCCTATCACAAACACCATGGAAACACTTAACGAGATCCCTGAAAATTGCAATACAGAGCTCTTACACGCCGCTATTGGAGACCTTTTCACCCTTGATATCCACCAAGCTATCGCCCATGGTGTATTGGACCCAACAACAAAGAAGAAACTTTATTCAAGAGAGTACATGCTAGCTAACAATATGCAAATGGAGAAGGAAGATGCATTGCAACCAATACCTTTCTCACCTCTGTTGAATACCAGAAAGAAACTCCCTGGGACTCAGACACTGGCCTCTCTTACTACCAACCCAACAAAGAACTCATTGGCACTTTCAAGCATGAAACCATTGTCAATAAAGACACCGACTAAGAATAAGGCTTGTTTGAGAAGAATCTCCCCTAAATATTCACTTGACAGAATCGATAATTTCTTTGGAGCTGGCAGATCATCTGCTACCAGTTCGGGTAGAAAGAGAGGGTCAACGGAGCCTGACATCACACCATTGAAAAGAGTCAACAATCAATTACCAACACCTTTATCAAGTGCTGAAGATCTCAGTAGAGAGAAGTTATTCCCGGATGTAGCAGGAACTGATTCAACAATTATGACACAAGTGAACCTCTCACCAACTTCCAGAAGACTCAAAAGATTACTGGTAAGTTCTAAATCGAAACCAATATCCAGCAAATTCTTCTCACAACAGATGTCGAAGACCGACACGGTAGAGGACAACGAGTCGTACGATTCACAAGCCGACTTGTCTATCGCTACAGGAAGTGAAGCTGATTTGGAACAGTTGGCTGGAATCCAAAGAAGTGACTACCAAGTTGACTTGAACCAGGGAAATATTCTTGATGAGCTGAATGAGAACACGCTGAACAATATCGATCTTCTGAATGAATATAACGAAGAAACCCAAAGCAGAACTTCTGTTTCAAATGCCCTTGAAATTGACCTGGCTTCAAGCGATTTAGAACTGAGCGATATTGATAACGATGTCTATGAAGGAGACGAGAGACTTTCTCAAGAAGCGGAGAAGATAAGTCGTTTCAAAAGAGAGTTTCTTCAGACGTTTAAATTCGAAGAAAGAGTCATTGCGGACGTTAGAACCACCACAGCCACTACAAATACTACGAAAACAACTTCATTGTCAAGCCCGCCCAGAATTAACCAAACCACCAGGGCAAATGATAAAAAGCTGCCCGTTCAAAGAAACCCGTTGAACCCAATACATCCCAACTTTATGGAGTCGGAACAGACCATAAACAACTCTCTCATGACAACACTCAAGATCAACGATATCACAACAACAACAACAAGAAGAAGCAAAAGAGGTGGATTAATAGGAGCAAAGTCAACTAACAGAAATGATGCTTTAATCAAGATTAGTTCCCTTTCCGATAGGTTTATGTATAAGGGACAAGTCAGCAAATAGGACTATCAGAATCAAGACTTGAAGTTTTGTTGTATATATCCTTAATCGCTGATAACTTAATAGTATAATTCTTTAGAAACTAGACATGCCACATGAACGTCCAGGATATTAATATAACTGGCGGATGATTCAACTTCATACCAAAATGATGCAATGATGCAATGATGCAACATATTAATTTATATATTATTGATGTCTCTGATACAATTATGTAATCAGGAGTATCGGCACTGGCCGTTCTGTGCGTGGACGTAACAGCCGTTCTATTTTTTTTTTTGCCGCACGGCTGACATCATCCACCAATTTTGATGACGTAGAAGTGCGGGATAGAAAAAGGTACAGCTTTCAAGTATTAGTACTTAATTTCTTTATTGGATGAATCCATCAAACACTATTATCTATATATATATATATATATATATATATATATACATCCTTGATCTGACAAATCCTTCAATCAGACACAGACTCAGATCTTTCCGCCAACAACAGTTTTCAAAATGCGTGACAAGAAGAACAAAGTCAACTTCAAACAATCTGATCCACAGGCTCAAGATCAAGAATTCAGATTCCCAGAAGGAAATGCCCCATCCAACCAAGATGATACCCAGCGTCCACCACTGAGAAGCTCCTATTCGGCTGGTCCTAAATTGCACCATTCATCTTCAAGTCTAATGACGATCTCCAAATTGTACAACCAACAGCAGCAGCAACAACAACAACAAGGCGAGACAAGCACATTGCCATCTCCACCATCTCCAGTCTATCAGTCACAACAGCATCTATCTGCAAACATTGCTCCAAATAGAGGATCTGCAAAGCCAAAACCATCCCAGTTTGACATCAAGAACAAGAAGCTCCATAGGAGAGTGTTGTCTTCAAGTTCCCTGAATGATTATTTCTCGACGGCGGCTAAATCTGTTGATAACCTCACACCACCTTCAATCCATGAAGAATCCAAAGCACCAAAGCTTCCAAGTTTCCAAAGAGTTGATAATTCGGTGCATAGCAGTAGAGCTAAACGTGATCATGAGGCTCTTCCAGAAACCCCGGGAATAGAGGACAGTACCCCTTCCAGTGGCAATTTCGACCGTCTGTCGTCCTCCAGAATCTTTGAACGTCGAATGGCTAGAGAGAGACAGGGCATTGATGATATGAACGTTGGATTCCTGGCAGAAAACGATGCTGGTGATTATCATCCACATGATGATGATGACAAGGATGATGAGATCAACCAAATGTATTTGCAGAAATTGAATAAACTTAGAGAGAAAGAAGGCTGTGACAGTGGCAATGATGGCATGTTATACACTGACAGCGAATCAGAGGTACCATCAGTTCGTTCAGACAAGTATGAGAAAGATGACTTGGCAAAGACAGAAAATTCCATTGAACAAGAAGAGCTCTTTATTGAGAAGAACACAACTGGCCCTTCAGAATCTTATCCTGAAGCTGTATCAAGCTATTATCCATCCAATTCGGAACATCATCCAAGAAGAACATCAAACGACGCAGGGTCCTCCAAAATCAGTAGAAAGGGGTCTTTAATTTCTGGAAATTCCTTGAACTCCAACGGTGAACCAAAGTTCCAAGGGTTTAGAAACGTGTTTAAACGTTTTGTTCTTGATGAAGAGGATGAAGACATCAGCAACTTGGAAGACCATGAAGATAGAGATGTTGACACTGCTGGGGGGATCTTTTCCAAGTTTATGGGGTTCTCCAGTAGTGGTGGTGGTCTTGCTCCAGGTGCCTCCACAGATGGAGAACATAAACCATCCGATGAAGAGAACCAGAACCAGATGATCATCGCCGATGAAGGGATCCAGTTGCAACAGATGGACCCACTGATTTTCCAAAGAGAAGCCCAAGATATCCTACACGCTCATTCCGCAGGTGCTTCCGACAGAAGAAACGCCACTATTGGTCCAGAAGGTTCTCCAAATGGCATTTTCACTTCTTATGATGCATCAGAAGAGACAACCCTGAAGGACTCTTCAAGCTCCGTTGATGATGGGTTCACTGCTCCAAACCCAGACTTGTACCTTCGTGACCAAGAAATGACGTTGCCACATCTTGACGATGGGGAACTGTCATATATCCCCCCACCTGAAAGAGTCCGTGGTGGTGTTCTATCGTCTTTGTTAAGACTTTACCAGAACCCAAACGAAGCTTCTAAATCAAGATCCAGTCTGATTTCTGACCTATCTCCTGCACCATCTGCTATCACTACTCCAATCAACGAAGAAGAGGAGTTTCAATTCGATCAGGACTTCAAGGCCAAATCCACAATCGGAGGCCGTTTGAAAGCATTTGCCAACTCTGCCGTTCATGCTGGTCACGGTACGAACAAGAACAACAACAAGAAGAAGACTGTGGCTATCGACGATGACAACTTGCAGGAACAGCAAGATTTGATCAATGCCCACAAGAAGAACCTTTCGTTTATTGATGCTTCCCAGTTTCCAGAAGATATGCTTCCAGCCTTTCTCAATAAGAAGTCTAAAAGCTCTACAAATCTTCCTTCGTTCGCCAAGAATAGACCAAAGCCTAAGAAGCCTGCTGGGACCTCCAGTAGATTGAAAGCCAAGAGAGAACAAGCTGCTGCCAGAATCACAGTCCATATCGCCGATGTCTTACAAAGACAGAGATTCATCATGAGAATGTGTAAGGCATTGATGCTTTACGGGGCGCCAACGCACAGATTGGAAGAGTACTTGACAATGACAGCCAGAGTGTTAGAAATCGATGGGCAGTTCATGTATTTCCCTGGCTGTATGATTGTGTCTTTTGGGGATGCGACTACCAGAACGTCTGAAGTCCAGCTAGTCAGAGCAGCTCAAGGCTTGAATCTTTACAAGTTGCACAGAGTCCACAGAATCTACAAGAAGGTTATCCACGATTTGATTGGTGTTGAAGAAGCCAGCACTCAACTAGATGAACTATTGGCGCAAAAGCCAGTGTTCCCACCTTGGGCCTGTGTCCTTTTATACGGGTTTTCATCGGCGGCTGTCACACCATTTGCCTTTGGTGGTGGATGGGTGAACTTACCTATTTCTTTCTGTATTGGTATCTGTGTTGCTGTCTTGCAGTTCTACGTTGCTCCAAAATCAAACCTTTACTCCAATGTCTTTGAAGTTGCTGCTTCCATTGTGGTTTCGTTCCTGGGAAGAGCCATCGGTTCCATCTCAGGCGCTAATATTTGTTTCGGTGCGATTGTTCAAGGGTCATTGGCTTTGATCTTGCCTGGCTATATTATTCTTTGTGGTTCGTTGGAGTTACAGTCAAGAAACATTGTTGCTGGGGCCGTGAGAATGTTCTATGCGATTATTTATTCTTTGTTCTTGGGGTTTGGTATCACTTTGGGTGCCGCTTTGTACGGTTGGATCGACAGCAATGCCACTTCGGAGGCAGTCTGTAATACTAAATTGGATGCAAAATGGAACATTCTTTTCGTTCCTATGTTCACTTTGGGTCTATGTCTTATCAACCAGGCTCGTTTGTTCCAGATTCCAATTATGTTATTCATTTCCTGTGTCGGTTATCTGGTCAATTACTTTTCAGCCAAGCACTTTGCAGACTCCACGGAATTCACAGCAGCTCTGGGTGCCTTCGTTATTGGGATCATGGGTAACTTATACTCTAGAATTTGGAAAGGGTTAGCAGTCTCTGCTATGTTGCCTGCTATCTTTGTTCAAGTTCCAGGTTCTATTGCCTCACAAGGTTCTTTATTGGCTGGGCTAGAGAATGCAAATAGATTGACATCCAACTCTACCGCAACAACTGGTTATGATACCCATAGTTTGGGTTTTGGTGTCACTATGGTTCAGATTGCGATTGGTATTTCTGTGGGGTTGTTTGCTTCAACTATCTTTGTCTATCCATTTGGTAAGAAGCAAACAAGTGTTTTCACTTTGTGATTCGACTTACAGCTATACGAACAACAAATAGATTGTTTTTAATCCAAAATAGAGATTTTTTTTTTAAATTCTAATTTTGAATATTTATATTTTAATTTAACCAATATGGATCTATGGGAAAGTTTTCGTCACGTGATAATATGATTATGATCTAATATTATGTAATGCTTATATAATAAACACATGAACCTGCAGATTTGTACATCTGAATTTTTTTTTTTTTCCAGACCACAAAGAAAATTATTGAATCGTAATTGATACCCACTTTGTAGACTTTCCTTATAGACCATAGGTTTTTGATCAAGTGTCAAGCGAACCCAAATGTCTTCATTAGCTTCTCAGTTGAGCACAATTGCTCAAAGTAACAACACAGTTGCGTTTGATCGTAAGAAGAGACAAAGACTTCATCAAGTCTCTTTGATTTACACCACCAAAGTTGCCGCTGCACAAGATTATGAGATCATCTATTCCAATGCTTTAGAGGCTTTAGATGAATTAATCACCATTGACAAGAGATTCCAATACTTTAAGAAGTCTCTTTTCAGTGAAACTTCCATTTCCATCGATAGAAACGTTCAAACCGCTGAACAAAACAAGGATTTGGATAACGCCATCGCTGCTTATTTATCCTTGATTTCACCAAGATGGAACTTATCCCCAGCTGTCCAAGCCACTGAATGGTTGGTTCGTCGTTTCCAGATTCAACTCCACAATGCTGAAATCCTAATGTTGAGTACCTTCAACTACTACCAGACACCAATCTTCAAGCGTATTCTGGATATCACCTCATTACCACCATTGTTCCAAGGTCTAAAGGGGTTCAAGAACTCTGACAGAAACCCTACAAACACTTCGGTTATCAAGCTATTCAGCGACTTGGAATTCTTCAACTTGTACTGTAAGTATCTCCAAGATGCCACAGCCAAGAACATCCTTTACTCCAACCAGTTGTTGTTCTTCACATGTTCATCCATCAACATCATTGCCGCCTTGTCCAAGGACGAGAAGAAGATGTCCAACTTGATTCCAATCGTCTTGGAGGTCTGTGCTAAGCTGTTGTCCAGCTCCAACCCAGACGCCCATGTTGCTTCGCATACTGTTTTGGTTGTTCTTTCCAGTGTTTACCCATTGTCCCAAGACATCATCTACGCTGCCACTGAGACCATCTTAGCCAAATCCCAAAAGAAGTCTGAAGGCTCTGCTTTGACCTGTATTGTCAAGTTATTCCAGACTTTGAACGGAACCAAGTTTGAAAACATCCCGGTTAGAATCTACAGAATGCTTATCAAGTTAGTCACATCTGATCTTGGTCGTTTCGATGAGGTTTTGACTTCAAAGAGTGTCAGTGCCGCTAAACTGGTCACTGTTTTGATCAAGACCATCTTAGCCTATGATTTCGAATCCCAGATTCCTTTGGTGTTGAGAATCTTGGGACAGTTGAGATTGCCAGACTATGAGATGAGTTTCATCATCAGAGATTCTATCAATATCATCACCTCTATTGAAAAGGACAAGTCTGATATCAAGCAGTTGTTTGATTTCTATATCAAGAACTGGAAGGACTTGTTGTTGGAGGTGGTGAGAGAGATGGAGTTGACTGTTGATATTTTGGAAATCAAGTTGGAATCTGCCCTTCAATTGAAGTCTGCTGACCAAGAAACCGAGAACGATGTGGTTATCAACATTGACGACATCAAGCCTACTGAAATCGAACCAAAGGAATCTGTCGTTGCCTCTTTCAAGCAGGGCAAGTCCGCTGTCGGCTCTTTCTTGGCCAAGGACTTGACTGCTGATTTCAACAAGTTGATTCCACTGAACATCAAAGCCATTCAGAACAAGCTTGTTGAAGAGTTCCTCAAGGAGACCTTCGTTTCCAATGACGCTGCTATCACTTACTTGGTCCGTGTTGTTGTGACTCCAGCAGCCCCAGGCTTCGTCCGTGTTTCTGCCTTGGTGACTTTGAAGGACATCTTGAAGGCTTACACCAACAAGTACAATTTGTTCAGTCTTGTGCCTTTCTTCCTTACAGCTTTATCTGATGCCCGCCGTGCTATCAGATCCAACGCCCTTGATTTGCTGAAGTTGATTGCTGCCAGAAAGCCAACCACTGAATTCTTCCTTGAGAAGTCTATTTACGGTGACGCTGATTCCAAGAAATTACAATTCATTGCTCCAAAGGACACGGCTGCCTTCCTGGAAAAGGTTTTGGAAAACACGTTTGTTGACAACTCTGAGATTTCAAACATCCTGAACAACTCTAAGAAGTCCATTGAGTTGTATCTTGTCTTCATTGCTAACCAAGCCAACATTATCACTTTACCTTCTGTCAAGCTTGCCTTGATCAAAATCATCAAGGGTTCCGTTGGCGCTGTTAAGGGGTCTTCCTTGTCTCAGATTTTCCAAAGTTTGTTGGAAACTTATGTCCAGACCAGAGAATCCTGGAGATTGAACTGTGAGGCCAACGACGTCGACTTCTTGGAATTCGAAAAAGAAATCGTCCATTTGGTCTCCAACAAGGAAAAGAACATCTTTGCCATCCAATTCCTCATCAACGCCTTCAACTCAGACCATGAACAATTGGCCGAGCTTGCCTCAGAACACGCCATTGATATCTTTGGCTCTTTGAAGTACGACTACCAATCCACCTTGGCCAAGGCCATTGTTGAGTCTTTCACCGACAACGACTCCTTGTCCTATGATGCTTCCTTGACTTTACAATCCCTACCATTAACCAGCGAGATCTTTGTTGATCTCTTGAAGGATTCTCAAATCAACAACCAATCAGACGAGCCAGGCGTTGCCAAGAGAAGACGTAGATCTTCCTCCTCAGCCAGACAGGCTTTGGGAACCGGTGCTCTTGCCAAGATTGCCGAGACTCATTTACAAAAGATCACTGTTATTTTGGAAACTTTGGATGCCCTGTTCGATAAGATCCAATCCACCCCGGAATTGTTATCTTCCTTGTTCAACTTGTTGGCTGATTTGGAAACCCTTGGAGGCGATGCTTCCTTGCCAGTGTTGTACTCCCAAGAAACGTTGGCTTCCACTATGACCAAGGCTATCCGTGACTTGAAGCAGCAACAAGTCAAACTCGACACCAACTCTGTGAGAACTGATATTGTCGTTGCTGCCATTAGAGCCTCCCCATCCCCACAAGTTCAAAACAGATTGCTATTAGTCGTTGCTGAACTAGCCTCTTTGGCCCCTGAGACTGTTCTCCACTCCGTCATGCCAATCTTCACCTTTATGGGTGCCCACACCATCAGACAAGACGACGAATTCTCAGTCCACATTGTCGAAGAGACCGTGGTCAAGGTTATTCCTGCCTTGGTTAACTCCTCTAAGGAAAGCAAAGAGGAAGAGATTGAATTCCTGTTAACCAGTTTCTCCTCTGCCTTTAGCCACATTCCAAGACACAGAAGAGTCAAGCTGTTCACCACTTTGGCCAGAACATTGGGCACATCTTCTTCTATGCATGTCATTTTGTACTTGGTTGGTTTCCAATACTCCCAGGCTGCCACCAAGGGTCGTAACTCTGAGGCCAGATCTCTTGTTGAGTTCATCACTTCTTTCTTGAAGAACTTCACCGCTGTTGAACAATTAGAAGCCTTGATCTTGTTCATTGGTATCTGGAGTGCCATTCCAAAGGATCAATCTGCCGGGTTTAACAAGACCATTTTGAACTCCACCCTGTTGTCTTTCGGAGCTGCTGAGCTTTCTGCATTGAAGATCAATTTGATCAAGTTCATCTCTGGCGCCTTGACTTCTGAGAACTCCAACATCTCTTCCTTGAAGTTGAAGGTTGCCACCGTGTTGTTGGATTCCAGAGCAAAGAAGTCAGAACAAATTGAAATCAGAGCCTCTTTTGCTGGGTTGGTTTCTTCCATCTTAAGCCTATTGAACTCTGTCTCTGTCCAAGAAGATGAGTTGAAGACTGTTTTATCAGAGCTTTTCAACTCCATTTTGTCCTTGTTGCCAATCGAAGAATTTGTCTCCTCTGCCAGCTTATTACTAGCCGACAAGTCCATCGATTCTGAGATTTTACAAAGCTTAACATTGTTGGCTTCTTCCAAGTTCGAACATGAGTCCTCCGAAGATGAGAATGCTTTGAATGCCTCTGAGAAATTGATCAATATTTTGAGAAAGAAAATCGAAGATGGCTCTGCTTCTGTCGAGTTGTCTCAATCCTATTTGGACACCTTGGCTGCCTTAGTGAACAAGTTTGGTAACAAGACCCAATCTGAAATCTTGACCAAGTTGTTGGACATTGCCACTGGTGCCACTGGTATTTTGAGCACCAACGGTGAAACCATCATTTCCGCTATGAGTTTGATCACCAACATTGTCTCCACCTTGGGTATCAAGACCATTTCCTACTTCCCAAAGATTGTTCCGCCAGCTTTAAGAATCTTCAAGGAAGTTTCAGAGTTAGAAGTTGAAGTTGCTGATGAAGAGGACGAAGACGAAGAGGACGAAACCAACGAGTTCAAGGCCAACTTACAGTTAACCACCTTGTTGCTATTGGCTTCTTTCGTCAAGCGTATTCCAGCCTTCATCACTGTGAACTTGAAGGATATTCTCAGAAGTATCTTGATTGCCGACCAGGTTCCAGAAAAGATCAGAGGGTCCATTGTCCAATTGGTTGTTCAAAACATGGACCACGCCGCCATCTTGAAATCTCTGAACTTATTATGGGAGGAAACATCCACTTTGTCTGCCGTCTCGATCTCCTTATACTTGAACGCTTTGGAATCCACTGTTGAAGTGGTTGATAAGAAGACAGCCACCCAACAAGCCCCAAGATTCTTCAAGTTGTTATTACGTTTCTTTGAGTTCAGATCCCAAAGTGAATTTGACAACAATGCCATCCATCGTATCGAGGCTGTGTTCCATGCCATTAGCAACAAGTATGTTATGAAGTTGAACGACAAGGCCTTCAGACCTTTGTTTGCCTTGATGGTCCGTTGGGCTTTCTACGGTGAAGGCGTGGTCAATGTTGAGATCAGCGAGGTTGAAAGATTGTCCTCTTTCTTCAAGTTCTACAATAAGTTGCAAGAGAGTTTGAGATCTATTGTCACTACTTACTTCACCTACTTCTTGGAGAACACCGTGGGTATCTTGTCCAGATTCATCGATGGCCAGTTGGTTGATTTGAACTTACGTCGTATCGTCTTGAACTGTTTGACTTCTGCCTTTAAGTATGACCAAGACGACTACTGGCAAGCCCAGTCCAGATTCGAGGCTCTCTCTGGCCCATTGATGAACCAATTCATCAACATTGAAGACGATATCTCCAAGTACTTGGTCAAGACAGTTGCTGCTTTCGCCAAGAACGTCTCCTCAGACGAACACAACAAGACTTTGAATGCTTTGTTCATTTCTCACATGAAGGCTGATTGTAAATCCAAGGAGAAATTGTACGCCATCAGAGCCTTGAAGTCTGTTTACCAAAAGGTTGGTGACCAATGGTTGTCCTTGTTGCCTCAATTGGTTCCTTTGATTGCAGAATTGTTGGAAGATGATGATGAGGATGTGGAAATGGAAGTCCGTTCCCATTTGATTAAGGTTATCGAGAACGTCTTGGGCGAACCTTTGGATAGATACTTGGATTAGGAAACATGCGTGTAACTAAATTATACATTATTTTTAAGATTGAACAGAGAGAATGGACCCCCTTATGGTATGTAGAAATCGGCAATAAAACACGAATACAGAGAATAACCAAAAGTTACAAGACAATATGCCAAATCAATTGTTAAAGAGGTTATTACTGTGTGTATATTCGACATCCGACAATAGCTTAAATATATCTAGATATTAGAAATAGCTGATTAAGTTGCAAGATTCCTAGATCTTGATGACCACCCTGAGCTAGAACACGCCAAACTGCCTTTAGTCACCAATCAAAATATTTGAAGCTCTGTTAATAAACATCGAAAGAATTCATAGAACCAGCAGCTATTGAATGGTCAATGATTAAGGAAGAGTCCGTTAAATTGCCTCTGACATCTGATTTGTCTTCATCTTGTGTACGAATATTGAATTTCGAATACAACTCCTCAGTGAATCTTGGCTCACGACGCCTTTCGGTGTTGATACTAGAAACATCATTGATTTCAGACGAGGTAACATCAAGTGAAAATTGTCTTTCACTTGTTAAGTCATTGTGACTCAACCTCTGATCGTAGAGCTCTGCTTCATTTCTATTGTTTGCTTGTTTATTAACCGACAACTGATTATTGAAAAAAAACTTGTTGTTTCCCAAATTTTCTGTATTTCTGATATTACTTTCATCATATGAGTGAAACCCAGTATAAGTTTTCAAAGTGCCATGTGTGAACAAATCCATGGATTCGTAACTTACTGGATTTGTGTCTGAACCAATTGAAGTGTTGGCCTGATCACATGAGTGCAATAAAGGTATGTTCATAACTGACAATGGTTTGAGATTAACACGTTTGCTCTCAAGATGCTGCTTACGATTAAACTTGGAATATTCATTAGCAGATGAACGACTATCGTCATTTGCACAATCACGGGTCAATTCTGGAATTTGATGGAAATCGTCATGTAAGTCTGACATACCTGTATCCTTTTTACCCTCACACCCTTTTTCATACTGGTCTTCTGTTAAAGCACGACAGTCCATTGAATCATCGCTTTCTTCAAGATACTCATTAAGCATGTTTATAGTATTCATCGTCTGGGTTTGAGCCAGGACCGTACTTGGTTCCCTCTTCATAACGGATTCGTTTGATACAGTTGTTACTGGGAATGAATCTGACAGTTGGGCTAGAGTTTGTGATGATATATGCGAAGGCTTTTTAATTGGAATCCCTACCAATTTACTTGATTTCTCCAAAAATTCAGACTGTGAGTTGAAATTCTCTTTGAATGATGATGATAAAGAAATATTCTGTGATTTTCCACGTGTAATGTAAATATCATAGTCGTCAACACATGTACCTCTGAAGTATGGCATACGAGCTATCTTTTCAGCATCCAACCTCTCGTTAGGATTCCAAAGAAGACATGATCTGATAACATCACATAAAGGTGCGAGTTCAGGACCTGGAATAATTTTTCCAATGTCAATGCATCTGTTCATAGGAAATCTTAATCCAAGCTTTGAGGATAAGAATACAGCTTCATCCCAGTACCCATAAGATGGTATATAACTCATCTCAAAATCATTATTAGAAATAGGAGTACCTAAAACTTCTAAGACTTTGCAAGTTTGTTCCAATTCATCTGATCCTGGGAATAGTGGTCTGAAGGTGGCAACTTCAGCAGCAACAGACCCAAAAGCCCAGATGTCAACTGGTCTTGAGTACCATTCCTTTCTCAAGAGGATTTCTGGTGCTCTATACCACCTTGTTGAAATGTAAGATGTATATGGTCTTCTGTTATCAACATGTCTAGCTAAACCATAATCTGCAATCTTGACAACAAAATTGTCTGGAACTTTTCCTTGCAGATTGATATAATTAGTATCATAGTAAGTGTTTGTTGGTGAGATCAATATATTCTCAGGTTTAATATCTCTATGAAAGTAACTGTTTCTGTGGATATGACGAATACCATTCAAGATCTGAGCTAGAATAGACTTTAATGTAGGCAAGGAGAAATGGTTTTGTTTCCGAACCTTTATAAGTTGATGAAGATTCAAGTCCATACACTCCATGGCAACATGTAGTCTGTAATCATTACTATCAATGAACATTTCATAAACCTGGATAAGGTTCATATGGTAAGGAACACTTAAAATGAATCTTATCTCCTTCACTCTGGTGTAATCGTTCAAAGTTGGTAACTTCTCATTTATGCTTTTGATTGCCACTAATCTTGATTTCTTGTTTGCTGCATTTTCATTCACATAATTTGATCCCCGTTCGATCAATGTCCCAGGTAATATCTTAAAATTGGAAGGATCCTGGAGAGAGAACACACTTTTAGCAAGCGTTACACTACCAAAGCTTCCATTTCCCAAGGTTGAAATCAAATGATACCTATCGATCAAAGGTTTCAAAGGAAGATGTTGTGGAGGAGTATCAATATCTGGTGGGATCCTAGTCCTCTTGACCCGTCTCGAGACCTTAAATTTAACCTTCTGTTGATTAGATAATTGATCTTGAGGATAATCATCTTGTTGTGTCTGCTCGTAATTCATTGTTGGTCCACACCAAGGAGTGAGATATTCTAATTGTGTAATAAAGTCCTTGATCCAGACAAAGAAGTGAAAATTTGGTTGAATGAAAAAAATATAAAGGGGCTATTATTTAAATGATTATGTATTATTTCTGACTTTTTGGACAAGAAGATATAACAAGTCTACGTGGTCATTAAGGAGGTGGTGAATCTTTTAAAGGATAGTTAGTAAGGATTCAAAAAAAAAAAGCTCCGCGGTTATCCAGTCGATAATGAATTGAAATGGGAGATTCTATGCATGACATATGATTAAAGGGTGTTAGTTTAAGTACATCTCAGCCAGTAATTCGACCTTAGGTAACAATAAACTGTGTTTGATTGAATCTAATTTAAAGCTCCAGGTTACTTGACTGGTGTGGTAAGAGTATGGATAATATTCCATCAATTCAGATTACTTTGTAATGAGTTGGCGCTTAATGAATTATGAAAAGATTTCCAAACTCGCTACAACATTCATATTATAAATCCCCTGGACCAGGGATAACTCAGTTTTGACATAAAATCAAGGATCAAGGAGAGTTGGTTTTGTGTAATTTTAGATTATCTGCAGCCGAAATCTTTCTATTTCCGGATGAAAATTGCCCTCGGAAATCAATCCTCATGCAGATATATTATTTAGATTCAACTCTAAATTACATAATCTTCAATTATAAAATTTATGTACATAAATATATATTATATAATTTAGCTAATTTGAGTGTACATTATGCTATATAATCAATATGTAAATTAATCTTTTGAAGATGTACTCTAGTGCTATTTTTGAAGTTTGAACGCCGGTTAGACAATTTATAAGATCGGTCAAAATTGATATTTATATGATCAATAGAATTCATGTGAGCTTCAACTTATACGTCAGTTAATTTACAAGCTAGATCAACAACTACAGCATGATCATATTAAAAGCTATATAAATATATGTATGAAAACGTGTACAAAACAACAACAGCAGCAACAAAAAAAAAATACACACACAAAACCAAGACATTGAACTAAGCAGGACCAGTCTTCTTCTTCTTATAATAGTCTGCAAAGCTCAACTTCTTCGGTTTACCTGAACTAATAACAGGTATGCCTTCAGTAACATCCCCAGAAATAATCGGTTCTGTTTTCTTCTCAACCATGAATGGAGCAGGTAGGTAATCTTTCGAAGTTGGAACCTCATTGCCTTCAATCTCATCCAAATGTTTTCTCTTTTTTGTGGCGTAACTGTAAATAAATGGTTTGACATGGACTTCTGTGATGAGTTTTTGAACTTGGGGTTGTTGTTGTTGTTCGTCTTCTTCTCCTTCTTCCTCTTTGTCGTTTTCTTGTTGCGCAGATTTAGGAACTTCAAGCGACTCAATCAGATCTAATTGCCTTTCAGCATCGAAACGGTCAGGAACCGGTGTATGCACACCTTCCTTCTTCAATAATTTGGAAATCGATGGCGTATTGGCCTTTCTACTGGCTCTGTAGATATAAGCACTTGCCTTCTTCACTTTTGAGAGGTAACATTCGGAAGACGAGGAGCATGCACATTCAACAAAGGTCAAAATGGATTCAATTGAGAGAACAAGCGTTGGTTTGTCCGCGTCATTTGTTGAGTCAAAAGAATGCCCTTCAACAATAAGTCTGATTGGATGATGATTGTCCCAATGCCAAGCAACAGTTAATTCCGAACCTGATTTGATTTGTCTCAAAGAGTTCAACATAAACTTGATGTTGTTTCCAACTTTGACGGGAACAATCTCACAATTTGGATTACAGCTTCTTCTAACAAACCTCGTCAAGTTACCAGAAAATCTTGCATCAATAACAATCTCCGTCCCTGGAACAAAGAGTACATTTGGTTTCTCCACACCCCAAATCCTGTAATGGTTTCTAGAATCATTCATATAGACGTTTTTGAATCCAACAACACCTAGAAACTCACCGATCAACGATTTCGGAGTAATCGTATCTTCGGTGTACAAAGCCGTCCTTGTAATCCCATTGAATTTCTTATTACTGGCATCAGAGTATTGTTTGACCTTCAAAGATGGGAGTTTCGTCTGCTGATATTGAGATCTCGTCATTCTGATGGCATCAGGACCAAGTTTCATCGCATTTCTGATATAACTTGACACTTTAGGCTCATCATAGTCATAATCCAATAAATGGTTATATGTCGTTTTGTATTGATCACGTGGCGGAAGCACTCTGATGTCACCTTCTTCAAGATTCTTACCGTATGGGTTTAAAGGTTTAGGTTGTCTGATTGGCTTTGTTGATTCTCTGCTCTTGGATTCATCATCTTGTTGATCATTGCTGTCTTTTGAACCCCTGGTATCTGCGATATCTGCACCTTCCTCCTCCTCATCTTCTGTGGATTGTTGCTTACTACGCTTTTCCTTTCTTTTTCTCATCGAATTGACTCTTTGCAGTTGATGCGATCTTGCCTTCTTGACATTCAGGGGACGAGGCTGACATGCGTTACAGAGGAAATCATCAGGGGCGTCATCAATAGACACTATACCCATGCAATAAATATGTTGCCATCTAAAACATTTGTCACATTGGATTGTGTAACCGTCATCCTCTTCCACTTCACAGATACAGGAAATAATTCCTGAATCAGGATCAACCTTATATTCTGAAAGTTTTCTGGAGAAATTCTGTGTCAACACCGCTTCAGCTTGTGGATTTGAAGGTTCTGTGACTGGTCGTCTTGATCGCTTGTCTTTGCTTGCCTTCGTACTAGTCGCTGGACTTATGTCTTTGGTGCTATGTGTACGTCTTAGTGGAGAGGGAGGATCTTCTGGAGTAATTTCTTTCTCTTCAACATTGTCTTCCTCGTTGTTATCCGTCTTGTCGTCGTCCTGGCTCTTGTTATCTTCTTCTACCGTCATATTACTATCAACTCTTGATTCAAGTTCAAACCCACCTGATTTAACAGGCTCGGGGACTTGCGGTTGTAGGTTTGGTAGTGGCTGTGATAGAAGTGGCGGTAGTGGTTGTGGCGTTCTCTGTGTTGTCAGTTCGATAGCTGCTGTCAATGCATCAGCCGCCACTTTACCCTTAGCCATATAACCTTGGTTTGCTGTTGAGAATCCAGCGAGTGCAGCGATAGCTGGACCTGGAGAAGATAAATTCGGTGATTTATCAACTGGAGATGAGAGTGGATGGCTTAAAGGTGATGCTGAGGTGATGCTTCTTCTTAATCCAGTTGATTCTTGATTGTTTAATACTGCAGGCTGTGGTTTGGTTTCATGTGATGCTGTCACTGCTGAGTTATGAAACATCAATAGAGTGGAAGCATCTTCCAATATAGACGAGCTTCTGGTTGGAAGTGTAGAGCCTTGTCCTGGTGGAGTTGTGATGTTCCCTGTTGGATCAGACATGATTTACAAGAAATACAAAAGTGATGTGAAGTTTGCGAAGTTTGCTTGCTGTGGAGTACGGTCCAAAAGAATACAAGTCTTTGTGATATAATGAATATTGACTAGATGATTATGAGAATACTGTATTCGCTGTATGAACCTTTGGATTGTTTGGATTTTATAGAACGTACACCTTCGTTTAATGGATTGTTATCAAATTTCTAACCAACCAAAAGGTAGAAACTGTGTGTATATGATAAATATTTAGACCTAACAAACTTGATAGAGGCACTAGCTCGTTTATAACCTAAACGAATACAGTTTTCAGTTAAAAGACGTCGTGTCCCAAACGAGAACGTTATAATTTATAGTGTGGTTTTTACAGAAAATATCCGTTGGAACTTGGTAGGGACACTTGGCCATGTATTAGTGATTACATCAGAATCTTTCTGAAAATTCCAATTCTGCACTCGCACGTGACTCAAAGATCATTTGTACTTGCGTGGCCAACCGGATATTTCCTTTTTTTTTTCTTCTCCCTAGCGCCCTGTAGCCAAGCGTTGACACTGGACATCAACACATTTTGATCTTGAAAGAAAATCGGAGAAGTGGCGGTTATATGAAAGATAGTAGATGATCCTTTAACACTTGAAGCATCTAATAGCAGTTCTCTCTTCGGATCATCATTCAAATATATAATATTCCCACATAATGGTAAGTGACCTGTGATAAATACCAAACCCTTTGGGAGTCATTCATACTAACAACCAATGAAATTATAGGCTCACAGATTATTTGTTCAAGTGGTATTCACAGGTGCCCAAGTTTTTGGTAGAGCTTTTTCTGAAGCTTACCGTCAAGCAGCTACACAAACAGCCAAACAAACAGCTTCTTCCGCAAGTAAAGCTCGTGATATCGGTATATCATTAGATGAATCTGCTAAGATTCTTGATATTGATTTGAAGAATGTCACTTTGGATAAGATTGATGAGAAATACAACTATTTATTCAATGTGAACTCCAAGGAACAAGCTGATTCCTTCTATGTCCAATCTAAGGTTTATTGGGCCGCTGAACGTTTGAAGGCTGAACTTAATGCTAAACATGAAGCTGCTGCTGAAGCTAAAGCCACTGAAGGAGAAACAACTGGCACTACTGGTGAAGGTTCCCAACCGAAGCAAGAACCAAAACAATAATGGGTACATGAAGGTGGTTAAACAATTAGATAGTCCGTTGTCATTGGGATATTCCAAAGCATTGGTTTTCTGTACATAATATTTTCTAATGGGGATTTTTTTAATGATAGGCTCTAGGAAGAACTCTTGTATTTTTGACTCCAGCTAAATGCTGCATGTAGCATCTGTCTTTTTTTTAGACAATATTGATTCAGAATATAGGAAAATGTTAGTAAAAGAAGAGTTTGTTTCTAGAATAGTTGTAGTATTCGAAATAAATAGCTATACAATAATAAGAGAATGTTGCACCATGAGAATAGGACAATTTACCATTATCAGAAACCTTAAGTATCGATTAATAATTATCACCAAACTATTTCATAGAGCGTCAATCTAAGAAACCGAAACGAAATTCCTAACTGTGCCCTCTCTGTTAAAAAGGTCAATTGGAATTTAGCTGATGCGTATGAAATCCGGGACAGTCAAATAACGACCATCACCAGCCACACTAGGTTTCTAAGGAGGCCATCTACAAGAGATAAGCCCCCGAGTGTATATGTTATATATCTAATTTGAGATAGTATAACCACTACTGATGATGGTCTCTTTAAATAGAGTCTTTTTGAGGAATGTACCAAAGGTGTTAATTTGTGGGCGATTGTCTCCTTTTATATCTTTCTGTTCTCTGCCAGACCTATACGGGAAAAGAGAAAATTTTGCTATGCTTTGCGAGCCAAAATTTCAAGGGCATCGAAGAGAAAAAAATTAGGGCGGCAGAAACCGGGCAGAGGATTTAAACAATATTGTATCGTGAATGCGGATTAGGGCTCAACTGTAGAAATATACTATTTAACTTATACAAATTGATTGGGCCTCAATCAAAAACCAATGAAATCTTTATTGGTATTCAACCCATTCTCACTAACCACATCTTCAGAATCATGATTCAGAGACTCCATGTCTATATCATTATCTTCTTCTTCACTATCATAATACAAACCTTCGTCTATAATCTCCTCTTGTTTAATTCTTGGATCAGTATTATATGCCACAGGATGTGTTAAATCAGGCAGTTGGAAAACTTTTGGATCCAACGTTCCAAAAGCGATTTTAGAATCAGTGTTATCGACATCTGCGCGATGTGTCAATTTGCAATTCTTACCTCTTGGACAGGTCTTGTAAAGTTGATAGTCTGGACATTGGAACTGATGCATGAAGGGACAATCTTTACCACGTAGACAATACCCACCAATAGCAAACGGTCTGCAAACAAGTTGACTATATTCAGGTTTCGTATGGAGAAACTGACACTCTTCATTCTTACAGGTTCCCTTCATGAAGAACAAACAATGCGGGACATTATGTTGGTTGACTTCGTGTTGGAACTTACAATCATCTTTCAAGCAAGAACCTCTCAACATGAAGTTCTTACAGACTGAGACCTTTGAAGGATTGTGAAAGTATCGACAAGTGTCTTGGCGTGAACATTCTCCTGTTTTCTGGAAGTAGCGACATTGTTCCTTAAGAAACACTTTGATTCCTTGCATTTTCAAATTGCCCATCTTATCCCTTTTATAGAGATTCCTATTCCATTCAATCAATTCATTTTCCAGGCCTGATTCTGAAGACAACGGGACCAACTTAGATCCAAACCTGGAAATGGCATACGGATGCCCATTGATCATACATTGATCGACCAAATCCAATCTGACTTTGTTCTTAGATATCCTAACTTCCAATTTCTTAGCGTGGATTTTCAACTTTGCTAACCGTAGTGACTCCATCTTTTCCTCCTTGGTAAGGTTCTTTGATTGGAGTTCCCTTTCATAGACAGTTCTATTGATTAGTTTCCGGGACCCTGTGGATACGGTGCTTATAAAGTCTGGGTTCTGTGTGGATGTATTGTTGTTTATGACGAGAGTTCTGTTCATCATCATGGCTGGTCTTTTGGAGCCTCTTCTGCTTCCGCCAATACCACTACGATAGGGCCTGTAGTTGGAGCTGTACGGTTGATCATTGATGATGGTGCCCTTTGGCGAGTTCTTGTACTTTTTTATAGTGTCTATTTAAGAGGGGGGGCGGGTCAGTATTTTGATTGGCAGCGGTGGAGTTTACGCAAAGGACAAGGGGACACACTTACTTCTTAGCTTTGCTATTTCCTCCAAGAGCTGGATATCAGACATTGTTGTTTGTTAGTTTGTAACAGTTGGAACTTCTCAGTAAAATTTGAGAAGATGGAGAAGCCAGTCCGATGCATTTCAGTATTTGAATTTCGCGCGGTTGTTCTAGTTTAATTTGCCCTGTAACAATTGATCAATGCTGTCAGTTCTTGAACAGATATAATGCTCTAATTCAACAAAGGTCTCTAAGTCCAGCCCAGCCTATCCCATATAAAGCTCTCTTCTTTTATCGCCATGGACAGGAAATCAGCCGTCAGAGAGCTGGGTCAACTTCTTCCCCTCGATGAAGAAACATTGGACCAACTCATCAACAACTCTCTTCAATTGAATACACAATCCGCCATATCGAAATATTGGCTGGATCTATTAGGCCAATCACCAGATGCGTTGGACTTCATTGCAAAGATGACTTCATCCAAATCTCCATCTTCTGCTACTTCTGCTAAAACAGCTGCTGCTCCTTCCTTTGCAAAGATAGCGAGACCAGTTCAACAACAACCGCCCCTCACTAGGAAATCCAAGTCTACCCCCACTTCAAACGCCTGGAATCAACAAGTCCCTGGAAAACAAAAGTTGAACAACAACAATACTAGTAACACGAGACTTAAAAAGGCCACAAGCACTACAACTTCTGAACTGTTAGCCAAGACCGAAAAGAAACCTGCATCCAAACAGACATCAACAAAAAAGGACAAACAAAAGAAGATTGATGATCTCAAAGACATCGAGTCTGTCCTCTCAATGCTGGAACTCGAAACTTCTTCATCATCCTCGCTTAAATGTGACTGTAAAGCTACGATCCATCCACTGTTTGACGTGGCTCCTAATTGTCTTAACTGTGGGAAGATTATCTGTGTCAAAGAAGGCCTTAGACCTTGTTCTTTCTGTGGTTCGGCGTTGATATCTGCTGAAGAAATGGCACAGATCAAGAAAGTGTTACAGTCTGAGAAGGACGTTTCACTTGCTAATGATCTATCAAATGATAGAAAGACAGATAGACTTTCTTCTTCTTCTTCTTCTTCTAAGAAGTCAAAGAAAATCACTATCATGGGCGGAACGGGTGTCAACCTTTGGAAACAACAGGATTCGTTATTTGAGAAATTAGAAAGGGATAAAGCTCAGTCCCTTAAGATAAAGGAGCAACGAATCAAAGAAGAACAGGAAATAAAGGAACAATCAACAGAATTACAATACTACGAAACCCAAAAGGACATAGATCCAGACCTTCTTAAAGCCAAACAAAACTTAGAAAACCTATTAAATTTCCAAACCAACAGTGCAGAAAGAACAAAAATCATAGATCAAGCTTCTGATTTCGACCTTCCTTCAGGCTCAAATATGAACATGTGGTCAAGTTCAGTTGAGAAGGCATTACAGTTGAAGAAACAACAAAGACAGCTGCGCAAACAAGAAAAGAAAGAACGCCAATTGACTGGGAGAGGCAAACAAGTCATGAGTATCTCCATTGGTAAAGACGGTAAAGCAGTGATCAATAGTAAAGTTTCAGGATTATCCACTCCAAATGATTCTGATGATGACGATGATGTCGATTCCGAAGATGAAAATGATAAGAAGGATATCGCCAATCTAGAAGAACAGTTAAGGAAAAACAAAGATCTTAAGACCGAAGAAGAGTTTAATACCGTTTGGAATCCAGATAAAGATGCTGCGAAATGGGAAAGACCTACATATGTCTCGAATATTGCGGAACAACAACAACAACAACAACAACAACAACAAAAACCAATTATAGAGACTACTGGACGGGACAGTGATAGTAGAATCCAACATATTTCCGCAGATGTTGTTGATCTAGATGAAATTGTGACGTTCATATAGGATTTATAATTTATAATTTATAATTTATATATATAAGCTTATTCCATAAGTTGGTGTTTGGATGTGTGTGAATCTCGTTTCTGTGCCCGGCATAATTTGGCAGATGTAGTACTAATAATTGTTTTATTTTTTTTTAATTTTCTTTTCAGGGCCAAACATGCATAAGTATTAATAAATCGTTCAACTTGTTATCAGGCATCAAGATCTTCTTTAACTAACTGTCGAAGCTTTCAACGATAACATGTCCAATATCTCCAAATATTTAGCTGTTGGTGCCTTATCAGCAGTTGCCACTGCCACATTACTGGAAGCTTATCATCAATATACTAACAATAGTAGTAGTAGTAATAATAATAATAATGGCTGTACCAGCTCATCTCAAACTTCAGTTGAAAAGAAACCGAAATCTACCTTGAACAATAAGACCGAATACGACGAAGCATTGATCCAAGAACAACTGGCCCGTAACTATGCCTTCCTTGGTAAGGAAGGGATGGACTCCGTACGTGATCAATTCATTGTTGTTGTTGGTGCCGGTGGTGTTGGTTCTTGGGTTTGTACTATGTTAATCAGAGCCGGTGTTTCTAAAATCAGAGTGATCGATTTCGACCAAGTTTCGTTGTCCTCTTTGAACAGACACTCTGTCGCTACGCTGGAAGACGTCGGGACTTCCAAAGTGGAATGTCTGAAGACCCACTTGAAGAAGATTGCCCCATGGGTTGAGATTGAACCTATTAACCAACTGTGGCATTTGCCTAATGCTGAGGAATTGCTCTTGAAGGGCGAGCCAACCTTCATCGTTGATTGTATCGACAACATCGACACCAAGGTCGATCTGTTGACTTTTGCATACGAAAACAAGCTACCTATCGTCTCTTCAATGGGTGCAGCTTGTAAATCTGATCCATCCAGAATCAACATTGGGGACATTTCAAACACCGAAGAAGACTCCTTAGCTAGAGCCGTCAGACGTCGTTTGAAGAAGAGAGGTATCACCAAGGATATCCCAGTGGTCTTTTCTGCCGAGAAGCCTGATCCACGTAAGGCCCAATTGTTACCTTTGCCAGAAGATGAATACCAACGTGGTAAAGTTGATGAATTGGCAGCCTTGAAGGATTTCCGTGTTAGAATCTTGCCTGTTTTGGGTACAATGCCTGCTGTTTTTGGTCTCACTATTGTCAGTTACATCCTAGCTAGAGTCTCAGGGTATCCTATTGAGCCTATCGAAGGCAAGAACCGTATCAAGATCTACGATGGGATTTTCCAAACCTTGGCTGGTCAACAATCTCGTCTAGGTGAACCTGATCAACGTGTTCCAATCGCCTTGAAAGATGTTCCTTACATTGTCGAGGAAGTGTTCCGTGGTAAGTCGCCTATTTCCAACTTCTCCACCAGATTGACTTTGAGTAAGTGGGATCCAAGCAAGCCTGTCAGTTTGACCAATGTTGTTATTATGACAAAGGAGGAAATGAAGATACATGAAGATAGAGTCTTGCTCGGTGGCGAGTCCCTAGACGTCGTTTATTCAAAGGAGGTCTTGGACTTGGTGGAGAAGAGATTTGCTGAGGAGTTGTACTATGAAAAGTTCAGATAAATCCAGAATTGTAAATATATATATATATAGAGAGAGAGAATCGCACGTTGATTTAAAATGAATTAATTGAAATTTGATGTAGAAGTATACACTCGAATCGGACAAAAGAATAGAAAAGATCAACTATTTGTAAATAGTAGCACCGAATGGAACACTCTGAACTTGACGGTAAGAAGGGGCAGTGGTAGCAGCTGGTTGACTTTCATTGAAATATTCATGCAGGAGAGCCCTCTTACAACTGATACGATTAGCAGGATCATACACCAACATTTTCTTCATCAAATCAACACCAGCGGCATCTAAAGAGGGAACCGAGTCTTGTAAGTTCTTTCTTGACCATTTTGGGAATGTTGGTTTGAAATCCGGCAAGTAGGCAATATCTGGCCAAACTTCTTCAGTGGGAGTACCCAAGATTCTAAAGATTCTAAAGATTTGATCGATTTCTGAATCACCAGCAAAGATCGGTTTTCTATTAACCATTTCTGCAAAAATACAACCAATTGACCAGACATCAATCCCTGTGGAGTACTGCTTGCCACCTAATAGGATCTCAGGAGCACGGTACCATAATGTAACGACTTCATGAGTGTAAGCTCTTAAAGGAACACCAAATCCTCTAGCTAGACCGAAATCAGCCAATTTCAAATTCCCTTCCTTATCAATCAATAAATTCTGAGGCTTTAAATCTCTGTGCAATATTCTATGGGAATGACAATAAGCAGTCCCTTTGACTAATTGGACCATGAATCTCTTGATCATATCAGCACCCAAACCAACACCAGCAGGGATAGATTCCATATATTTCTTCAAATCCAAATCAAGAAATTCAAAAACAAGATAAAGCTTATTAGAATCGGAGTGGATGATATCGTACAATCTAACGGTGTTCTCATCCTTAAGTTCTTTCAACAAAGAGATCTCACGAATAGCTGTAGAAGGAACACCTTCATCTTCAGATTCTAATCGAATCTTCTTCAATGCAACGATACGATTGTTATAACGCGTATCTTCCGCTTTATAAACAACACCATATGTACCTTCACCAACTTTTTCTAAACGTGTGAATGCGGAGAGTTCAACCATTGTTGATCAGTGGATATGCTTGGACGAGATGGGTTCTAGAGGGAAAATTTTCCTTTTCTTCTTCTTCTTCTTTGTGACAAAGTATTATCAAAGATTCAAAAGTGACGCGTTGATTTTTGAGAGAGCGGTAATGTGGATTGCTTGAATAAACTAGGGAAAGTTGAAAGGATAGAACAGAGTCAGGCAATTGAAGATCTAAATATATATGTCTGAATAGAAACTGGCCTCAGGATCAGATCACTGGAATAAGTTTGTTGTTGTTTGCTTGTGCAAATGAGATTTAGATCCCTGCTGATCTGGCCTTGGGGATTTATAGGTGCGCTGCGGCTGGCCTTCAAAAATGACAACGGTGTTACAGTTGTTGACTTCCTATTTAGGCATGAAGCGTGTTGCTTGAGGAAGTCTACTTGTTTTTTTTGCTAAAATAATTTGTTACATAATTCAGGTTTCAGCTTATAGAAATAATTACACAACTCTCTTAATACAAAATCCAATCCATCTAAACACCTGACACTATACTTGGATGGTAACTTGGTGATAGATGTCTTGGAATTCCAATAGAAAGACATCATACTGTTTAAAATAGAATTTCCAATTGGATATTCATATGGTTAAGTTACAATTAGACCAGCGTGTCTATTATATATATTTATTACTCTTAGAAGTATATACTATATCATGTATATACAAGATTCGAACAATTCCCCCTCTCTCTCTCTCAAAGACTTGATACTCTAGTTGATGCAAAAATCGAATTCCAAAGTTCCGATTCATCAACGATTTCACCAAAAGTATTCAACAAATTCTTTGAACTTTTGGTCAATTCCCGTGTATCCAGATTTTCATTATCCTTAATTTTCTTTCTAGCAGCCAACAAAATAATACTTTCTTCAACGGTTCCTTTAATAATGAAACACCAAATAGTCGTTGGTGATTTCTGACCAATTCTATGAATTCTTGAAATGGCTTGTAATTCTAAGGCAGTTTGGACTAATGGTTCACATAAGAAAACATGTGTAGCATTGACCAAGTTTAAACCTGAGGCATTTGATTTGGAATTCAGTAAGAAACATGTGATGCTGGGATTCGTTTTGAATTCTTCAACACTGGCTTTGATATTGGAAGTTCCTGATCCACCAACTTTGGGCAACGTATGCTTAGAAGATAGATACTCGATACCGTTTTCTTCAAGGGCTTTGGCGATTAATGATAAGAAATCGGACCATTGGCTGTAGACTAAGATTTGAACGTCATCATCTTTCTCCTTCAGGAATAGAACCTGTCTGACAATAAGATTGATCTTGGTACCGTAATCATTCTTGATGTTGATATCGTTCAGTTCTAAGAGATCGGTTTCTGAGTATTTGGAATAAAGTTGGTCTAATTGCTGTTTGTTGTTCTGCACGATAAGGTCTGAGTTGGATGGTTCATGTTCGATATTCTTCGAGATGTCAATGGAATCGCTGTTGAGAGTGAATTCATAGATATCTGACTTCCTGATGGCCTCACTGCAGATAGGACAAGCGGATCGATTACGTAGCCATTCATTCAGACAATCCTTACAGAATCTATGGCCACATTTGGTGAAAGACCCCAGGGAGATTGAACAGCGACAAATAATACAGATCTCCTCATCCTCCAAAGACTTCAAGAATCTCAATCTTTGGTTGATCTTAGTAGATTGTTCTTGATTCTGTAGGATTCGGGTATTCAATCTTCTTCTGTTGTCATAGATGTCATAATACATGTGTGATTCTTCAGTGAACGAGGTGCAGCTATCAGAAATGGCTTGTAACTGACGGTAATATTTCACTTGAGAGTTGAATATCCCGTTGAAGAATTTGAACATTTTTTTCAACCTTTCTAAATCTTTCCTTTCCCTTTCGAAAAGATCCTTGGTTTTCAAAACAACATCGTTCAATTTCAAAAATTCTCTTCTATCTTCTTCTTCTTCTTCACCTTCACCCATTCTATGAACCAACGATCTAGAATCAATCAACAGAGTCCTCAAGGACAATCTCTCGTTCGATGTCCCCCTGTCATACTCCTCACTCAATCTAGATCTCAACAAAACAGACTCTTCTGATTCCTGTGAGACTGATATTTCTTCAAGATCTATGTCCAAGTCAGTGACATTGGCAGCCAACCCGTTAATAAGAACGTCTCGGCGCTTAATGATTCTCTGAAGGAAGTCCAAATAAATAGAAATGTCCACTTGTGAGTTCAAAGAAACAGCATATTCTTCCCCATTTGGATCCGAATTGGAATCGAATAAGGGCAATTTGAACAATTTTCCCATTTCCATCTTCCATTCCAAAATGGTTTCTCTTTGTGAGTTCAATTGACAAAGAAGAGAGTTCGTACGAATCATGAACGTTTGTGTATCCAATTGCTTGAACTCTGCAGCAGGAAACGATTTCAAAATGGACCTCTCTGAATAAACAGAAGCACCATAATCAGTGTCAAGTTTCTTAAGCAATACTTCAATCTCGTCGATTGATTCTTTCAATATCTGTCTTCTGATCGCTTGGGCCTTGGCATAATATGCAACTTCTAGTTCTTGATGCTGTGATTCCTCCTCGGTTAACACTCTGGCAGGAGTAGCCATCGTCTCGCCTTCCTTCTCAAGGTCTATTGGCTGACCACACACTGGAGCTGAGGGGGTCTGTTCCTTGTTATATGCCTGATAGTGGGCATTGGCTATGTAGAAGTAAATTCTATGAAGTAATTCCAACGAAGCCTTCAAAGACGAACGATTCACTTCGATTTCATCGACAAGGACGAACTTTGTGGATTCAGCTTGTAAAGTCGAAGTTAAGCTCAACGATCTCTGTGTGAGCTTCTCGATTCTTTCTTCGATAACACAAACTTGACTTTGCCAAACTTTCAAAGCCTCCAATGGAGATTTCTTGAACTCCCAAATTTGACCCAATTCAATGGTTGCGAGGATGGAATCTCTTTCTATCTGAGACAACTTTTCGTTCAAATCGTCAATGATCTTCTTCAAAACCAAGGACATTGATTGGACACTGGACGTTTGCAACATCGATAAGTTGTTGAATGGCCTGTCATCGTCGTCCATGAATCCATGGCGGGTTCTTCTCCTTTGGCTCTGTTTCTTATCCAGTCTCTTGGACTTCCTGTACTCCTTGCGGACTTCCTGCATACTAAGGAAAGGATGGCAGCACTGTCTTCTCAGTTTCTTAAGCCAATCGTTCATGGCCTGGTAATACCCCTGGGTTGGTTCCCAGTTCTCCACCGTTGGATTCCCCAACTCATCCAGTCCAACTTCAGCGAGGAAGTTCTTGAACGTATCTTGGTACAAATCCTGCTGCAATTTGCCCAAGGGAACAGAGAGAAGAATCCTCTGCTGTGGAGGAATGGAAATCTGTTCGGAAACCATCTGCTTTGTATGTCTGATCCCCAACGAATCGAACAAACTGAAGAATTCCAACTCGTTCAAACTCGTGAAATCCCGTCTTTGAGAAACAAACGGTTCAACACGAAGGAAAATCAACGTGGAAACCAAATCTTCAACTTTATTATTCTTAATGGGCGTCCCTGAAACCGACCAGGAATGGAATCGAGGAATCAAAGTAGACATTGTACAAGCATTTGAATCTGTCCCTCCAACCATCTGGGATTCGTCCCATATTAACCGCCAGAACTCAACCATCACTAAAGGCGACGTATGGTCGATTCTCTCAGTCGACAAGATCTGCTCGTCCACATCTTCCTCCAAGTCAATGGCTTCCTGCTTGGCCCATTCTTGATACTCAGCGCTCAATACCGTAGCTGCCTTGGCAGTTGTTCGTCTAGTCCGTTTAGCTCTTGCAGGATTGTACAACGCACTATGAACTTCTGCCGTGATCACAGCATATGAGGTGATTATGAAATCAGACTCTATGAACAGTTCCTTGAGATCAACGCTGGTTAGCCCAGGATGATTCTTGGTTCCCTTGTACCAGAAGACACTGACTTTGGGGGCGTGTGATTGAATCTCATCTATCCATTGATGGAGAATCGTATCTGGGACAATCACCAAAGTCGATTTGATCTTCTCCACTTGTCTTTCATTGCATTGGACGATGTTTCCTAATTGAGAAGAAGGTCTCGGATTCAGAAGCGATAAGGAACAAAGTTCGATGGTCTTACCCAGACCCATTTCCTCTGCTAGAATCCCCCTGGCTGTTCTTGAAAGGTATTCGTCTGGATTGATATATTTTGTTAAAAGTTTAATAGCAGATTCTTTAGAACATAAATTTGACGTGAATTTATTAAAGAAGTAAGTCTTGTTGTTTGCCAATTTGATAACTTGAAATCCAAAGGACAATCGATTGATCTCATCCAAGATCTCCTCATCTGACACTGTTCCGTTATCCCAATCTTTCTCAGGTTTACGTTTCAACAGTCTGCTGTCTTCATCATAGTACATCCCTTCTTTATCAAGCATCCATTTAACAGAATCGATCTGAAATGGCATCAAATCAGTATCCAAATCTTCAACAAACAAATTGGATTTCAAATTATCTCCTCTTTCAGTCATCAGTTTGGCCTTATCTGTGATGGATTTATAAAAGACTTCTGGATGAACATCTAGTGATTTCTTTGGTTTGTAGTTGATTGAGTCAGACTTTGCCACGAGCTGCGACACTAGTCCTCTAACATTACTGATCAAATCAGCACTATGCCTCAACACTAGCGATTCAATGACTTGGATCTCATACTTGATATCAATCTTCATAATATGGTTATCAACAATCAAAGATAACAAAGGTGGCGAATACTTCAAATGACGATTCTTTTTGATATTCACAGAATTTGTAAACTTCAAATCTCTAAGTAATCGTTCACCAATATCCAAACTATCACTTGACGATAAATTCAATTGAAATAAAGGTTTAACAGTCATCTTATTCCTCTTTCGATTCCGTATCTGGACACCGTTTCCATTATTTATAATGGATAATACTACCTCATCATGGTAGAGATTGCCGTCCTGATCAATCAATTCCTTCAATAATTCATTCGCCTCCACAGATAAGGACGTATCAGATATCTCACTAATGGGTGTCTCTAAAAAGATATGGACTTTGGAAAGTGTGATAAAAGTGGCAGCATTCAAGAACTCTTCATTGGGATTGGAGATAGACGTTGCGTCGTCATAAGGTCTCTTCTTTGTTGGGACTTGTTGCTGTTGTTGTTTATTGGTTAATGTCGGAAGAATAACTTTCTCTCTGTATGATTTTATTGTTGTTGGATTAAGATTCGCTATACCCTGAGGTGTGATGTTAAGAGTGACAGTGTTGGACATGTCGATATTGAGCTGTTGGGATTGTGGTAGATCTTCGGGGCTTTGTTTGTTTGTTTGTTTGTTTTTATTTAACAATAATTTGGTTGATGTTAATTAGCCGCTGTAAAAGGCCAATTGATAAATTCGTATCAAAATTGATTTAATCGTTCCAGTCACGTGATGGGTTTGATCTAACGCATATCATATGAGAAGTGGATCTGGTACTGTTTAAAAGCTAAGTTTTGTATTAGATCACATATTCTGACAATTATATATTGATTTCTCATGGAATACCCATGCCATGGAGTAGCATAGCATATATATAAATATGGTGCATCTGTTGAACCATCCAAATAAAATTGAACTTTATCAAGAAACTTCATTAATTTAAAATCCCCTTTTTGACAGAAGAAAGGGAAAATTGGCCATAAATTTCGTAATAACATTACAATTTAATAAATAAATAAATAAATAAATAAATAAATAGTCTCTAACTATATGTCTAATTAGCAATCAATACAGGCAAGAACTGGCCCACAATCAACATCGGGATATCAAAGACGTCTCTCTTCACAGTCCAAGTGCTAGAACAAGGAATCTCAGACCCATCTGGTCCAACAAGACAAGAATCAGGAATGACAACCGCATTAACTTCACTAAAGGCCAACGCTGAAAACCGTTTGAAATAGTCCAAGGCAGAATAATCACTCATGATTTCAACAATAAACGTTCTCTTGGACAACAAATCCGGTTTGGTATAGCTGGTCAAAGACGAAAACTCCGAACTAACAGCCACAATCTCCCCCGTGCGTCTCCACATGATGGTAGGAGAAGAAGACAACATCGACATGGACTCATACTCCAACAACGATCTCTGGAACGATCTCTCAGCGAACAGCAAATCCATCTCGACCAATGATCTCGTGGCAGCTATGAACCGTGGTCGATACGCAGCCATTGTCTCTGCTATGGCGTACAATTGGTCCTTCTTGAATCGTTCTTTGAGATATTCTAGGAGCGCCAAGTATGCTTTGGGGTAATTGTATGAGGAGAAATTGGCCATGTAGACGTCGTTGGGTGTTTTAATTAGATGTCTTTGAATCAAAGGAGACGTGTAATCGCCGTCCATTGTAGCGTTCCGTAAGTCTGCCATATCCACGTCCATGGCCATGTTGTTGTTGTTGTTAACATTGCCATGGGATAACGAGTCTCCTACTCCGTTGTCAGGAATGATCACTGCTGCTCTGATGTTCTTGTCTGACTGGAACGCTGTCCGGAACTCAGGATTGTTATAGTTGTACGTATGGAAGATATTCCCACTGGTGGACGATGGAGAGGACGATGTATCGGTGATGAAATTGTTGTCGAGGATTTCGGAAAGTTGGAGATACTCTTGGTTGGCGTATTTGGAGGCGAATTTATTGATATCGAACTTCTCAGGGCTTTGTTGCTGTGGCTGTAGCTGTGGCTGTTGCTGTAGTTCTGGACTGAGAGGGAACCCGAACTGTACATTACCACTGTTGCTCTTTCTCTGGAAATGAGGCAGGAGATTTTGGATCTGCTGTTGCTGTTGGGCCAGGTAGTGCTGCTGCTGCTGCTGCTGCTGCGGTGTCAATGCTTGTTGGTTTGTTGTCTGTGGAGTCGAACGGTTCGAGATGGACGAGATATCTGTGACTTCTGACTTGGTGGCAGTGCTGTTGATATGGTTCATGAACCCAGTGTTATGTTGTTGAAGCTGCTGTTGCTGGTGACTATTGAATAGCTGGTTGGGGAGAAACTGAGGGTTGTCTAAGATACTGGCGGTGTTTTGTTGCTGCATTGTGTTTGGTGTATAGCTCAATGATTCTGTGGTTGAATTGTTTTTACTTGGAATTGCGCCAATATCGGAGTTATTTGTGCTGTCCTCTGTTTCTCGCTTCCTTCTTTTGGTAATCTTTCTTGTTGGTTGGTTGGCTTTGGGTCTTGTTGTTGTGATTCCTGTGAAAACATTGGATGGTAGACCATCATTGTTATTAATTATGCCGTTGGAAGAAGAGCCGTTGCCGCTGCCGCTGCCTCCGCCATTGTGGCCGCCACCAAGAAGTTGAACTTGGGGCGTTGACTGTAAACTATTGGAATTGACCCCAACCTGAACAGAAGAAGAACTGGTGGAACTGGATTCTTCTTCATTATTACTATTATTATTAATAATAACATTGCTATTCGTCTCCCATTCATTCTCAGATTTAGTCGGCTCAACAAGATATTTGGCTCTTTTCCTTTGGATACTTTCACATGAATCTTGTAATCCTCTTTTAATACAGTTCTTACATGGTCTACCTGGATCACATTGAAGATGTTTACTATGACAGAACTTACAGGCTCGTGAGATTGGTTTCCTGTTGACCCTCTCTGAACTTGAGAGTTTCTTAGTCATATGTGATTGGAATTTGTATATGGCTCAGGGTGTGATGGGGTTGATTAAGATCAAGTTTGTGTGTGTGTGTGTGTGTATCAATATATATGGGCTTGGTGGTAATAATAGGACCTATCTCCATAAAAAGGATAATTAGTTGTTTTAAAATTTGGTCAAAATATTCAACGTCGCGTTAAAAACAAGACAGGTTTTTCTCCAGCTTCTAGCGGTTCTTTTGTTCACAATGTTTAGCCGTTAGAGTTGGATCTCTATACAGCAGGCTAGCCTATATATTGATACCCTAATATATATATAATTTAATTTTTTATAAATTCATGTAATGCATGAGTATAATATAGCCTATTTGTTGCGAACCGGGGTAATTCGGGAATTAGGAACATACCAGCTTAATAGTGTGATCATGCACCCCACGAAATGTCTATTATATCGCATACGATCCGGCGCCCCGGCTATCCCGCGGGATCTGCTGGAGTCCCGTGACATTAAGCAGGGCTACAGCTTGTAAGATTCAGTGATACATGTTAAATGATGTTTATAATATTAATAATAATAGTAATAATAAAGATCCAGAGCATCTAACGCTTCAACAACTTTTGATAAACAATGTTTTCAGTTTCTTCAGTGTAATGGTAACCGGTTTCTTCCAAGAATTTCTGGAAATCCTCATTAGTATCGGAAGGAACATCAAACCCAGCAAGAACCTTACCAACATCAGAGCCATGGTTTCTATAATGGAACAAGGTCAAATTCCATTTATCACGAGTGCATTCCAAGAATCTGGTCAACGCCCCTGGCTTTTCAGGGAATTCAAAAGAGAATAATCTTTCGTTTGGTAAATTAGCAGATCCACCAACCATGTAACGACCATGGGATTTGGCAAGTTCGTTGTGAGAGATATCAATGGCTGAGAATCCGAAAGCTTCTAGCTCTTTGTTGACAAGTTTGATTTCCTTCTTACGATCGACAACGGAGAAAGAGGCATAGATCTGGGCAGTTGACCCTTCAGAATTGCCATCGTTGAAACGGTAGGAGAACTCGGTGACAGTACGTGGGTGGATGATACTCTGCAATTTCTGGAAAGATCCTGGAACGTCTGGAATGGTAATCAACATGAAAACCTCCTTACCTTCACCCAAAACGGCACGTTCAGCGACGAATCTCAATCTATCGAAGTTGACATTGGCCCCGGATAGAACTGGGATGTATGTGGCCTTGGAATGGTCGATTTCAGGGTGCAATTGAATGTAACGTTTCATACCGGCAACAGTCATGGCACCGGAAGGTTCAATGACGGAACGAGAATCTTCAAAGACATCTTTGATGGCAGCACAGATCTCGTCTGTGTCAACCCTGATGACTTCGTCGACAACTTCACTGGCCACACGGAAGGTCTCCTCACCAAGGATCTTAACGGCAGTACCGTCAGCAAAGTTACCGACGGTAGGCAATGTGACTCTTTCGCCCTTTTCTAAGGACTGATGAAGGGCATCGGCGTCAAAAGTCTCAATACCAATGATCTTAACATGCGGAGCGATTCTCTTCAAATAAGCACCGACACCAGAGACTAACCCACCACCACCAACGGCACAGAAAACAGCAGAGATCTTCTCGCCGTTGGTTTGACGCAAAAGCTCCATGGCAATGGTACCTTGGCCAGCAATAACATAAGGATGGTCGAACGGTGGAATGTTAGTGAGACCTTCCTGTTCGGCCAATCTTGTGCATTCGGCCTTGGCTGAGTCGAAATCCTCACCATATAACACGACTTGGGCGCCTAATCTTGACACATTCTGATATTTAATAGAAGGCGTGGCAACTGGCATGACAATAGTAGCAGGGATTCCTAATTGTTTGGCAGAGTATGCGACACCTTGGGCATGGTTACCAGCAGAACAAGCAATGACCCCCTTAGCGCGGGAGGATTGGTCAAGTTTGGCAACCATGTTGTGAGCCCCTCGCAATTTGAAGGAGAAAACTGGTAGAAGATCTTCTCTTTTCAAATGAACAGTTGCTCCGGTTTTATGGGAAAGGGAAATCGCGTGGGTCAAAGGCGATTCCTTGATAACATCGTACACTCTGGACGTCAGGATTAAACGGACATAGTCTGGATTGCCATTAGGCAGGAGATCTTGGTCTTGGAGATCTGGGTATTTCACAGACGCGGTCTTTGTTGAAGTTGTGAGAAATCTGACTGTTGATAGTTTGTGGCTGCTGCAACAGCCAAATGATCTTGGAACGGATCTTTTAAGAAGTAGTGAGCTCATGTTTTGTTGCTGTTGCCTGTATGAGTGTGATACTTATATAGAGCAGATTCGGTAATTGAAGGGAGTTGTTTCTTGTGGTTTCTTATATAGAAGTTTTGAATATTTTCAAGATAACAATGCGATGATGATTCATCTGACAATCGTCCGGTATCGCTGCAAGAAATTCTGAGCCTTCCCGTTCTAGACAACTAACCAGTAAATATCCTGATTAGGAAATAGGGGTATTGGTAAGGCCACGTGATCAGACTTGCAAGGAAATTCAAATCAGAGATAAATTTATTATCACCAATTTAACATTAGACGACAAAAGACCTGTAAATCCAGTTCCCACACTCTGATATCCATCGTTCTTCACTCACACAAATGTCAACAGCGTCATCGCCAAACAAGGAACCACCCATCCAAACCTTCACCCAATCAACAGGGTGCAAATTAGAAGTTCACTGTTCACCATTCGGTATATCTGGTCTTTACATCAAACTAACAGAGAATGCCTCTATGGCAAACTCAATAGGGATCGGATCAACACTGGCTAGATTGACAGGATCAAGTGATGGTACGCTCTACTATAACCATGCTGAAGACTTGATCAACCAGAAGTACAAATTATATGGGATCGTTGAAGATACAGATATCTTACGAATCGATTTTATCAAAGTGTTTATTGAACCTTCTTCTACTACGTCGCCTAGTTCCAGTGCAGGTGCTGAACCAGCTGCTGAAGAAAAGCCTATGGAGAATCCGGAAGATGAAGGCTATGAGAATCCAGATATCGTGTTTAGAGGTAAGGTTCCTGCTGGGAAACCAGATGCTGTGGAACCATTCATTGGGATTTTCAGTTTTGAGATCCCTCCTTCTTCGTGTTCTACTTCTCCTTCTTCTTCATCATCATCTCCTTCCTCTTCTTCTTCTTCTTCTTAAACCTAGTTTTAGGCAATAATATATGTGGGTTGTTTTTTTCTTATTATTTCAGTATATCCATTTCCAGCTAAACTAATAGTTAAAGTAATAGTCTGTCATAATACGCGTGAAATTAGCACCAAATAAACAACTGATGATGTAAAACACGGCCAATGGGGCAATAGGGTATAGAACCAACTGGGTGTTCGCCAAGAATGGCAAGACATTATATCCGTAGAAAGTGATGACAATATAGTACGCCCAACTGCAAAAGTACAAAGTGTTCCCCAAGAACAAACTTACCCAACCATCCAATTTTAAAACAGGCAATAGGATAAACTGCACCACATAAAGGTTCACCCAAATAATCAAGTAAGAATTACAATGGACATCAAAACAGTACCCCCACTCTAAACCCCCATCAGACATACCAATTGCATCCTTTCTTCTCAAGAATTTATTCACCAGAATCCAACAAATAGAAGCAATCATTGCACCAACTAGAAAGAAATCCACAAGAACCATATAAACAATCAATCTCAAGACTCCCAGAACTCCAGGAGAATAAGCCACACCCCAGGCAATAGCACTTAGAGTGATTAGACCAGAAACCAAGATGAAAAACGAAGGATCATCCCTTGCCCAATGATTCGTGGTTTGATTCTTATAATATAACGATTTATAAACCCTTTTAGGGGATCGTAACATTTGAAGAATCTCCCATGTTGATGTCTCAAAATCTAGGGTTCCTATTGGTTTGAATACACGTTTTAAAGCTAAGGGAAGTTGGAAAGACGAAGTAGATGCTGGTTTGAAATTTTTATGAAGAATCTTGGGTCCAAAGGAAAAAGATGTTGGTGTAAAGGAGTTGTTGGATGTACGACCTGAACGGAATGAAGATAAGTCGTCATTTGTTTGAGGAAGAATCGGAGTAGTATGCTGTTGTTTTCCCATCTTTAATTCTTGGTTAATTGAACTAGCTTGCAATTGATAAAAGGAGCAATTGATATGGTAAATGGACAGTCCGTGTGACGTAAAAGTTAAGATAGCTTACACATTCACACAGATTTGTTGTTTCTTGTTCTTTTTCCACGCTGTAACTCACGAGTCACTAGTAGAACATTGCGCCCCTCCAAGCCTAGTAATATTTAATCACGTGATGTTGTCCATAATCAACGCCCAATAAATTATAATTTTATAATATTGGTACAAACTGAAAATATTAGTTAGCCGCCGACATAAATCTACTTATACAGAATAAGAATTTGCAGATCCAACAGACTAATCACACGCCTTAACACTTCAAATGCAACCGTCCATTCTCATAAGGACGTCACCATCCACTCCAATACTATTGAGAAGCTGTTACATACCCAGTGTCTTCAAAATACGACTATCATTTTATCAAAGCCATCGTTTCTTCTCCACAACAAAGACATTTAGCTCAGCAACTTCAACCCCAAATTCTAATTCTAATTCTAATTCTAATTCTAATTCTAATTCCAAACCAAAACCAAAACCAAAACTAACGGTCCAAGAGAGACTAGATGCCATTCCAATAGAACGGTATCGTAACTTCTCCATCGTGGCTCATGTTGATCATGGAAAGTCCACACTGAGTGATAGATTATTGGAATTAACAGGAGTCATTGAGAAAGGTGGAAACAAACAAGTCTTAGATAAGTTAGACGTTGAAAGAGAACGTGGTATCACCGTCAAAGCACAGACCTGTTCAATGTTCTACACTCATAATGGAGAGGATTATCTCCTGCATCTTGTGGATACTCCTGGTCATGTGGATTTCAGAGCTGAGGTTTCTAGAAGTTATGCAAGTTGTGGTGGTGCCTTACTATTGGTTGATGCTTCTCAAGGGGTCCAGGCTCAAACGGTTGCTAATTTCTATCTGGCTTACAGTTTGGGCTTGAGGTTGATTCCTGTTATTAATAAGATTGACTTGGGTAATGCTGATATTCCTAGATCTATTGAACAGGTCGAATCCACGTTTGAATTGCCTAAAGAGGATATCGTCCAGGTCTCAGCAAAGACTGGACTGAACGTCGAACAGTTATTACCATCAATCATTGAGAAAATCCCTTGTCCAAAGGGTAATTTGAAAGACCCATTCAGAGCCCTCTTAGTTGATTCCTGGTATGATTCATACCTTGGGGTTGTACTTCTAGTCAATGTCGTTGATGGGTCTATCAAGAAGGGGCAAAGAGTCTTTTCGCCACATACTCAGAAGAAATATGAAGTTAAAGAAGTTGGTATCATGTACCCAGATAGAGTTCCTACTAATAATCTGAAAGCTGGTCAAGTCGGATATATTGTGTGTGGGATGAAGCAAACTTCAGAAGCCATCATTGGGGATACTTTTATGAACGTGAACCAGCCTACTGAACCATTGCCTGGCTTTGAAGAACCAAAACCAATGGTCTTCGTTGGTGCTTTTCCTGCAGATTATACTGATTTCAAAGATTTAGATGATCACATGAGTCATTTGGTTTTGAATGATAGGTCTGTCACGTTACAAAGAGAAACTTCAAACGCCTTAGGTCAAGGTTGGAGACTGGGTTTCCTTGGATCCTTACATGCCTCTGTGTTCAAAGAAAGATTAGAAAAGGAATATGGTGCTTCTTTAATATTAACCAATCCTACTGTTCCTTATAAAGTCATCATGGGTGACGGTTCAGAGAAAATCATCACCAATCCTGATGATTTCCCAGATCATACCACTAAGAGAATGAACGTCTCCAAGTTTCAAGAACCTTATGTTGAGGCCCTAATGACTTTCCCTCAAGAGTATTTGGGCGCTGTTATTAAACTATGTGACAATAATCGTGGTATTCAAAAGGAAATTCAATACTTAACCACTGGACAAGTGTTACTACGTTATGAAATCCCATTGGCCCATTTAGTGGAAGATTTCTTTGGGAAATTGAAATCAACAACTAGAGGTTATGCATCTTTAGATTATGAAGAATCAGGATACAAGGACTCTAAGATTTGTAAGTTGGAATTGCTGATTAATGGTAGAGGTGTTGATGCTTTGGCCCAAGTGATGCATTCTTCATTGGTTCAAACAGTGGGTAAGGAATGGGTTGAGAAGTTTAAAGAACACGTTAAGAATCAATTATTCGAAGTCATCATCCAAGCTAAGGCTAATAATAAAGTCGTTGCTAGATCAACAGTTAAGGCTAAGAGGAAGGATGTTTTGGCCAAGTTACATGCTTCTGATATCTCAAGAAGAAAGAAGTTGTTAGTCAATCAAAAGGAAGGTAAGAAGAGAATGAAATCCATCGGTAATGTCACAGTCAATCAGGATGCTTATCAGGCCTTCTTGAAGAGAAGTTAGATAACTAACCATTCAATTTTTATTATTTATAATAGTCAACTTGTATGAACATTGGCTGGTTTGCTTGTATATATTAACGACAGATCCTTAAATGATCCTAGAAATCAGATATGTTTTATATGAATTTTATCTTTGCTGTGCCTTATAAAGTTTAATTAGAACAGCTTAAAACATATACGTCAGCTAAATGCTGCTAGTTGACACAATCAAATCTATACATTATCTATAGCTGTTACAGGCAACTCCTAGAATGTAGTTAAACATTTATATAAACGTAAAGACATAAATTAGTTTATTTATATATAATTTGGTCCTAAAGAGGCACCACCAAAAAAACACACACACACAAATTTAATAATTGATTAAATAACATATAAGCTTCAATATAAAAAAAAAACACAAATAAATTCAAAACCAAACAAAACACATACACAAAACAAAACAAAAGCTCGACACTCCGGGTATCATATATATTTTAACCATGTGTCGCTCCCCGTCATCAAAAAACACCCGTCTATAACCCAAAACACATAAAAGATAGAACAAGAGATCACTTGCTTTCTTCAACTAACCCGTAATTGATCTTCAAATTGATTTCAATGAAGAACTGGATAAACTTGAACTTATAATCAATGTTCTTCTTGGAGTTCATGATTTGATAGTTCTTGGCGTTCTCACTTATCCATATTCTCAAGAAACTGGACAATTCCTCCAACGTAATTAAGGACTGGTCGGATAGTTGCTTTCGCTTGTTGATCAAGAAGTTGAGCTTAGACAATATCAAGAACAAAGAAGTGAATCCCAACAAGTTCAACTTCTCATTGTTTAGAACTATAGTGTTAAGATCCAACAGTTTGAGACATTGGGCAATCTTCTCTGGGTCTTCAGATTCAACTGCGTTCAAGATCTTAGCAGCATTTAAAACAATCAAATCGTTTGAGAATTCAAAGTCTTCAGGTTCATTGGAAACAGGTAATAATCCTTGGAAATCTAACACTTTGGAGTATCTATCGAGATTCTCTTCGGTTGGATTGAATAAAGTCTGAAGTTCTAAAGAATCTGTGACCATTTCTTTGAGGTTAATCTGTTCCTTGGATTCAATTGACTTGACTAAGAACTTCTTCAAAACCAAGTTTCTTTCCATTTCGCATACAAAATGGTATAACTTGCGAGCCAAAGATTCGTCTCCCTTGCCATACTCAGATCTCAATTTGTTCATGAACTTTTTGTTATCTAGAGTCAATTCGTTCGGCTTGGATAGAATCGTACTGAGCTTGTCGTTGTTCACGATCTTGATTCCCTTACAGTAGTTCCAGATAAGGGTGGTGAGGAACTGAACGACTTCATTGGATCCGTACTGTAATCTCAATTGGAAACATTTGAATATTAAGAACTTGGCGATTTGATCGTTGTCACGACTTTTTGGGGCTGTAAAGATTGGACCATTCAAATTCTTGACATTGTCAAGATCAAAGACTCTTTGGTTCTTTCCGAGGGATGGCTTTGCGTTAAACCATGGGATAATCACGTAAAGAACAACACCAAATAGTAAGGAGATCTTGCAGAACAAGTTGATAAATTGCCAGTTCAATTGCATGGCTCCTTGGCTATTGAAGCTTATCATTGGTAGGGCAAACAACTGTCTGGAGTCCATGTTGTTCAAGTCGTCACTCAAACTTGAGCCAACCATACAGGTTAGACCTCCTAGAAGAATTCTGTTCGTGTAACTGTTGCCATTATTGTTCATCATCTGCATGTGGTTTCCGGAGTTGGAGTCAACGGAGGATCTTGGTGTTTCTCCAAAGATTCTTTGCTTCAAGTCATCATTCTCCTTCTTCAATAGATCATTCTTCAGTTCCAAGTGCTTGATGTATTCTGTGGCTTTGGACAAAATAGTGGCCTTGTTCAACTTCTTAGCAGGCTGCAAACCGTCCAACTCTTCGTTATCATCAGCATAGTCGTCTTCCGAACCTTCATGGGTTAGCACTCTCAAGGCAGGGACAGAGTCTCTTAGTGCATTGATCTTGTCATTGATATTGGTACGGTATCTCTTCTCAATCATATTGTGGGAGGACTTCTCCTTCTTGATCTTCCCGCTCTTGGTGACATGGCAAGCGCTTGGAACTGCATCTGCTAACTTGACGTGTTGCTGTTGCTGTGGTTGTTTCTTGATAGTCTGTTGGTTCATAGCAAGGTTTTGCATACCTTGAACTTGGCCTTGCATGTAGTCATATCCCACAGGTAACGAGGCGCTCTTTTCCAGTTTCAAAAAGTCTCTGTTCATGAAAGTATTGTTCTGGTTGGCAGCAATGTGATGGTTGATCAGATTGGTGTTGCTGCTGCTGCTGTTGTTGTTGTTGTTATTATTAGCTAGGCTCAAAGGATTAGCAAAGTCAAAAATATCATTGTTGAACACTTCATGAGGGGACGATTCATTAGAGTTGGAGTTGGAAGTGAAGCCAGGAGAGAGGAACTGTTGTTGTTGTTGTTGTTGTTGGTTGTTCCAGGAGCTTTGGATCTGATCAATGTTATTTTGGTTGAAGTAAGCTTTCTCCTCCTCAGAAGCAACGGAGCCTGAAGAATATGAGTTATTCTGTTCCATCTTCACTTGAACATTTGGAACGGAGTTTGGAGACAACTGGTTATGGATCTGGTTTGGATTCTGGTTCTGGCTCTGAGGATTATTTGTCAAGGAAGCTAGGAAAGCATCGTAGTCATCAAACGTGTAAGCCATGTTGTTGTTACCACCGTTCATTATGATAAAATGCCTTAAAGGACGTGTATATGGATTAGGTGAAAGTGTTTTTTTAAAAAAAAATTCTTAGATTTGGTATGTTCCAAACACATTCTAAATAGTGGCGATTTACAATATTGTTCTTTGTTTGTGAGAAATTATTAATATATTCTCCCTGAAAACGGTTCTTTTACTTTAAAAAAGCTGTCAGCCAGCTAGCTGTTGCTGTAAAATCCTGTAATTGGACGGCAAGTACAAAACAAAATCATACGATTCATTTGCACAAAAATCGAATGATTTAAGACAATCAGGAGCCCGACATACCCTTGCAGCTCTGCGCCCAAGTGGCAAGTACTAGCCTGATCATGTGTGGAGAGTCGAGGTTACATAATCAATGAAGTACGTCCATGTGATTTCAGGTTAGGGTTTCCTCGGCCGAGAAAAGGGCGGATGACGTCAGCTTTAGACCTTCCTAAACCGGTATATTTTTTGAAACCTTTAGCTATGAGCTGTGTGCGCCGTGTAACGCCTAGCCGCCCAATTCTAGTGGAGATTTCTCAGCCAGCCCAGCTGCAATTTTGGTTCCAGAGGAAAACCCAACGAGGTATGAATTAGTAGCTGCTCAGCAACCATCGATCAATAATAAAATATTTGGTTTGACCTGCGATTACAACAGATCATCATCATCATCATCATCCACACTGTGAAGCAGCTAGTACACGGGCATCTAATATCATGTTTAAGAGTATAAAGAAGCTCATAACTGGCGGAAAGAAAGACCACAAAGCTGATATCGATAACAGTGCCACTAAAACTAATATCTCATCAAATAACAACATGGACTCTCGCTCTTTAAGCAACGGTACCGACATAACGATACCAGGAACCATCAATAACCCGTACGATTACAATGAGCTCGCCAGCGAGCTGGGCAAACACGAGCCAATGCCTGCTCAACAACAACAACAAGCAGATGTTGCCCCAGTTCCAGTCGCTAAGGACGATCCACCAACCTATCACAATCCTCCCCAAGACATACCGAGAAGGGCAAAGAACCAGTTCCCTGGTCTAGACTCCTACGAAATCACAGAAAAGTTGGGAGAGGGCGCCTTCTCCACGGTTCACAAGGCTCTCAATCTGTTGACCAACGAGTATGTGGCCATCAAGATCATCAAGAAGCTCCAGCTGGACCAGAACCAGAGACAGGCCGTCTTGAAAGAAGCCACCATCATGAGGCAGTTGAACCATGAAAACATCGTCAAGTTCATCGAGTTCAAGGAGGTGGACCAGTACTATTACATCGTCCAGGAACTACTCCAAGGCGGGGAGATCTTCAACGAAATCGTCAAGTTCACGTACTTGTCAGAGAACCTAACCAGACACATCATCAAACAAGTCGCCGAGGCCGTCAAGTACCTGCACGAGGAGATTGGTGTCGTTCACAGAGACTTGAAGCCTGAGAATCTATTGTTCCAGCCAATCCCGGTTATTCCTTCCAAGGTGAGGAAGTTAAGAAGGTCCGACGATCCGAACAAGCTCGACGAAGGTGAGTTCATAAACGGTGTTGGTGGTGGTGGTATCGGTATAGTCAAATTGGCAGACTTTGGTCTCTCCAAACAGATATGGTTTGATAGCACCAAGACCCCGTGTGGTACCGTTGGGTACACTGCTCCTGAGATTGTCAAGGACGAGCGCTACTCTAAGAAGGTGGATATGTGGGCCTTGGGCTGTGTCTTGTACACTTTGCTTTGTGGCTTCCCGCCATTCTACGACGAGAAGATCGATGTCTTGACAAGAAAAGTCGCAACCGGTGACTACACGTTCCTGGCTCCATGGTGGGATGAAATCAGCATAGGCGCTAAGACCTGTGTCAGAAACTTGCTAACGGTTGACCCAAATAAAAGATACACCATTGATCAGCTCCTTAACGACCCATGGTTGAACGAAATCCAATTCAAGCAGCCTAAGAAACACTACCTTGCCCAATTCAAGAGATCCGAGCCAATGTACTCGCCAATGCATAGAGCCATGAAGGATGCCTTTGATATCTCCAACGCTGTGCACAGAACCGGCGAAGAGAACGTCCTCAACCAATATCAGAACAACAACCAAGGCAGTGTCATTTTGGAAGAAGAGGAGGAGGAGGATGAAGAGAACAGTGACAAGCTACAAGGTAAGGTGGTCAAAAAGATTCAACTGAATAAAGTGAATGAACCTGTTCTTGCTGATGCACCTTTCGAGCTCTCGTTGGGTGCCTCTACGATCTTGAATAGAAGAAGAAAGAAGGAAATGGTTTGAATTGAGACTTATATACATTATAAATATAATACCACCTTTAAAATCTCTATTAGATTATATAGAATGGCATTAACTCCTATGATTCATCTTTTGTAAAAAAAAAACTTGGATATGAAAAAACTTCCAAAAAAATTAAACGGTCGTACCCGGATTCGAACCGGGGTTTCCAGAATCAGAATCTAAAGTGATAACCACTACACTATACAACCGTAACTTGGTGTTTGAAAATTATCTGTAGAAGCCCAACAGTGTTGCAACAAGAAGAACAGTATTAATTTTCTAGTATGATGAAAGGAATTAGAAGGATATGAGGACTGGGTTTCCGGATTTATCGCCATTCCTAGACAGAGAAACTAGAGAGTAAACTGTTTCGTCAGTTTGAGAGTTTCTTCACAAGTTATTTGATCAAGGTTTATTCAAATAAGAACACGGTATAAGCTAATAATTCGGGTGGAATCAATATGAATTAATGAGGGTTCTAATGGTCTTGTTCTTACAGGGGTGTTAGTGGTTTCATAATTGTCCAACACTAAGCAATCAGAGGCAATTGTTCATGAAATATCAACATAAAGATATGACCCAGTTGTTACTAAACTATGTTTTTGACGAGAAGGAAACTGAATCGAAAGTGGTTGAAGTTTAAGACTTGAAGATAGATGATTTACTGCTTATGATAAGATTCTCATGGTTGATTGAAGAAGAGGTGATCTT
>JAKUBK010000182.1:0-52142 GCA_030566875.1 Waltiozyma chaumierensis | reverse complement strand
GGTGGCGGATCACCAGGTTTTGGCCTTTCTGGTGAAAAGGCGGCCATTGATGGATGAAAGCAGTAAAAAAGAGGTTGATAGATTAAGATTTGTTGGTATTGGTGCTTATATACTTGGTAAATAAGCTGTATCAGCTTCAATTTATTAACATTTCCAAATTTCGCCATAATGTGGTTGATTCTTTGTGGCACTTTAAAGTACCATCGAAAAGGTCCCTTGGCCCAGTTGGTTAAGGCGTCGTGCTAATATTACTGTTACGCGAAGATCAGCAGTTCGATCCTGCTAGGGACCAATTTCTTTTTGTCAATCGTTCAAGTGAGAACAGGTAGTGAGGGATTGGATAACAGTGCAGATCAATTGCTCACCACAAATCATTTGAGGTTCAATTCTAGAACAAAACCTCTACTGGACCTTGAAACACAATAAATATTATTCAAAAAAACAGTACAATGGGGGGTGTCATATATCTTTAAATCTGTGTAAAGAAGGTATATATAATAAAGAGTCGGATATGTCTGAAGATGCAAACGTAATTAAGAGTCAATTAGCTCGCAAATCAAAAGTTTTCCACTACCACAGGACCATCTTCGTCGTCGTAGTCATCATCTTCTTCAAAATCACTATCATATATATGAACTCCTAGTTCAATATCAGAAACCTTTATCGAATTCTCAAAATTAATATGAAATCTTTCGCTTAAAACATCCTTCCAACGCCAAATCAATTTAACAAGAGAATGTAAGTTTCCCTCTTTACTGCTCCATTCTAATTCACGAATTGATTTCCGTATGAATTTAGTTTCAACAAATTCTCCAAAGTATTCCTCAGGAAGGTTTTTATACTGGTCAATAACTAATTCAATAAATCTTTGGTATAATGATATTTGTGTTGTTAGAATATCTGAACAGTTGGTAAGAATATGTTGTAATTTGAGCCAGTGCTGCAAAGATGCATGATTGGCAAATATAAGGAAGATTAAGTAGCATAATTGGAATTCACCCAATAGAGTATGTTGTGCTGTGTTGTATTCTGTCTTTAGGAGATGTCCTAGATACCAAGATTTATCTAGTCCATCAATAGTTTTCTCTTGTGGTGTAGAGTTTGGCCTGATTGAATTTTTGATATCGATTGTGCTATACTTCAATTCTTGTGACGATTGATCGATGATAGAGTTCAAAACAGGATCTTTTGATGGTGTTGATGTACGTGACTGTGCTGATTGATGGAGCGTCTGAAGAAGAAGATTGTTTTCTTGTGTTGATGTCAATGTCGAATCTATGAAACCCCCCTTAGGAAGAATATATTGGATTTGCCTGAAAGATAGGTGTGATGTTAACTTGGACCATGTAGAAAGTGACGAACCTTGTTCTGGATAAGCAATCATGAAGGAGTAATACTCTGGAAGTTTGGTCATCTCCTTAGTTATGTTCAATTCACCGACTTCTTCGGATCCAACAAGCAACGTTTCTTCTTTGTCATCCCAGTAGCATATGATAACATCATGATCCTTAGCTTCAAAGAAGAATCCAGTTCTTATGGAGTTTTGATCTGGTTGGTAATGGAAAACATGGAGACCTTGTGGAATTAGTTTGATACCTTTCAATAAATCATTGCTGTTGAAGAATTGGAGATCAATACCAAGTGTAAATGTGCTAGGTATATTAGAGAGAACTAGTGTACATTTTGGAGGAGTTGACATATGATAAAACGAAGATGTACAAACCACAGAAAGAGTCCAGTTTGTAGTAGTTCAATCATTTGCAGTCTTTAATTAACCCAATTATATATTAAATTTCCAAAATATTCCGTGAGTTTCCATCTTAGTCAGCGCTTATGTAATAAAAGAAGTATTAAAAAAAAACACACACACAACTAAAAACGTCCAATTCAGGAAATTATTGAGCGCGATGGCGGCGTTGAGTCAAAACTTGGCCGTTGGAAAATCGGCCTGTCCATCACACAAGGAACAACAGGCGAAAAAAAAAAAAACACACACAAAACATAAAATCGTTGAAATTAGTTTCATCAAGCAGCGTTGATAGACGGATTTTCTTTGACAGTGTTACAAAGTTCGATACCTTATCCCGCCCGCATCATATCATACTATAATGGCTGAAGAAGGTTCTGCTCCAATCTCCTTCCCAAAGGAGGAAGAAAAAGTTATTGAACACTGGAATGAAATCAACGCTTTCCATCGTTCCCTTGAATTAACTGAAGGTAAACCAGAGTTTTCCTTCTACGATGGCCCACCATTTGCCACCGGTACTCCACATTACGGTCATATCTTAGCCTCCACCATCAAGGATATTGTGCCAAGATACGCCACCATGAACGGTTTCCACGTTGAAAGAAGATTTGGTTGGGATACACATGGTGTTCCAGTTGAACATGAAATTGACAAGAAATTAGGTATCACTGGTAAACAAGACGTCATGGCCATGGGGATTGACAAGTACAACGCCGAATGTCGTGCCATTGTCATGAGATACGCTGACGAGTGGAGAAAGACCATTGGTAGATTGGGTAGATGGATTGATTTCGACAACGATTACAAGACTCTTTACCCAGAATTCATGGAGTCTGTCTGGTGGGTCTTCAAGCAATTATTCGACAAGGAACAAGTCTACAGAGGTGTCAGGGTCATGCCATACTCCACTGGTTTAACCACGCCATTGGCCAACTTCGAGGCCCAGCAAAACTACAAGGATGTTCTGGACCCAGCCGTCACTGTTGCCTTCCCATTGTTGGAAGACCCAAACACCATCTTGGTTGCCTGGACCACCACTCCATGGACCTTGCCATCCAACATTGCCTTGGCTGTCCACCCTAAGCTCGAGTATGTCAAGATCCACGATGAAAAGACGGGCAAGTTCTACATCTTGATGGAATCCTTGATCAAGGTTCTTTACAAGAAGCCAGCTGCTGAAAAGTTCAAGATTGTTGAGAGATTCTTAGGTGCTGAATTGGTCGGTAAGAAGTACGAGCCTTTGTTCGACTACTTCTACGAGAAGTTCAAGGACACTGGTTTCAAGGTCATTGGTGCTGACTACGTCTCCAACGATTCTGGTTCCGGTATTGTCCATCAATCTCCAGCTTTCGGTGAAGAGGATTTCAACGCCGCCACCGCTGCCGGTATCATTGGTGAAGACCGTTTGCCACCAAACCCAGTTGATGACAACGGTAACTTCACCGACGAAGTCAAGCTATGGGCCGGTGTCTACGTCAAGGACGCCGACCACAAGATCATCAAGCACCTAACCGAACAAGGCAAGATCTTAATGAACGCTCAAATCAAGCATAGTTACCCATTCTGCTGGAGATCCGACACTCCATTGTTGTACCGTACTGTCCCAGCTTGGTTTGTCCGTATCAAGGACCAAATCCCAGACATGTTGAACAACGTTGAAAAGACCAGATGGGTTCCAAACACCATCAAGGAAAAGCGTTTCTCCAACTGGATCGCCAACGCGCGTGACTGGAACATTTCCAGAAACCGTTACTGGGGTACTCCGATCCCATTATGGGTCTCCGATGACTTTGAAGAAGTTGTCTGTATTGGTTCCATTGACGAATTGAAGAAGTTGTCTGGCAGAGATGACATCACTGATATCCACAGAGACAAGATTGATAACATCACCATCCCATCTTCCCAAGGTAAGGGTGTCTTGAGACGTGTCGAAGAGGTCTTTGACTGTTGGTTCGAATCCGGTTCCATGCCGTACGCCTCTGGTCACTACCCATTCGAAAACGAAGAAAACTTCAACAACAGGTTCCCAGCCAACTTCATCTCTGAAGGGTTGGATCAAACCAGAGGGTGGTTCTACACATTGACTGTCTTGGGTACCCACTTGTTCAACAAGGCTCCATACCAAAACGTCATTGTCTCCGGTATTGTTCTAGCTGCCGATGGTAAGAAGATGTCCAAGAGATTGAAGAACTACCCAGACCCAACCATTGTCTTGGACAAGTACGGTGCCGATGCGTTGAGATTGTACTTGATCAACTCTCCCGTCTTGCGTGCCGAAACCTTGAAGTTCAAGGAAGAAGGTGTCAAGGAAGTTGTCTCCAAGGTGTTGTTACCATGGTGGAACTCCTGCAAGTTCTTGGAGGGTTCCATTGCCCTGTTGAAGAAGAACGACAGCATCGACTTCAAGTACGACTCCTCCTTGAAGTCCGACAACGTCATGGACAAATGGGTCTTGGCCTCCTTACAATCCTTGATCAAGTTCATCCACGAAGAAATGACCGAGTACAGATTGTACACCGTTGTTCCAAGACTGTTGAACTTCATCGACGAGTTGACCAACTGGTACATCCGTTTCAACAGACGTCGTTTGAAGGGCGAAGTCTCTCTTGACGACACCAAGAAGTCCTTGAACACTTTGACCGAAGCTCTGTTCGGTTTAGTCAGAGCCATGGCTCCGTTCACTCCTTTCTTATCTGAAACCATGTACCAAAGATTACAACAGTACTTCCCAGCTGAAGAGTTGGCCAAGTTTGGTGAAGACACCAGATCTGTTCATTTCTTGGCCTACCCAACTGTCCGTGAAGAGTTGTTTGATGAACAAATCGAAACCGCCGTCTCCAGAATGCAAAAGGTTATTGATTTGGGTCGTAACATCCGTGAAAAGAAGACCATTTCCTTGAAGACTCCATTGAAGCAGTTGGTCATCTTACACTCCGACCAAGCTTACTTGGATGACATCAGAGCCTTGAAGCTTTACATCATTGAAGAATTGAACGTCAGAGACTTGGTCATCACCGATGACGAAGCTAAGTACGGTGTTGAATACAAGGCTGCTGCTGACTGGCCAGTCTTAGGGAAGAAGTTGAAGAAGGATGGTAAGAAGGTCAAGGATGCCTTGCCATTGTTGACCTCCGAAGAAGTCGTTGCCTACCGTGACACCGGTAAGATTGAAGTTGCTGGGATCGAGTTAGTTGCCGGTGATTTAACTGTCTTGAGAGGTTTACCAGCTGAAAAGGCTGCCGATGGTCAAGAAGTCAGAACCGATCAAGATGTCTTGATCATCTTGGATATCAACATTTACCCAGAATTGAAGACCGAAGGGTTGGCCAGAGAAATCGTCAACAGAGTTCAAAGATTAAGAAAGAAGGCCGGTTTAGAAGCCACTGACGATGTTGAAGTTCAATACGAGCTCTCCAACGATTCTTTCGGCTTCGAAAGTGTTCTTGCCACCCATAAGGACTTATTGGTCAAGTCTTTAAGAGGTGAATTGACTCCATTTGCTGAATCTTCTAGAGAATTAGTCGTTGCTGAAGAACAACAAATTGAAGAAACTATCTTCAACTTGAGAATCTTGAGAATCTAAGTATCTCCGTCTGACTTTGCTAATAATTTGTTGGCTTTTTTGTTATTTTGTATATGTATTTGTTAATAGAATTTCTATCACCTGTTAAAGTTTTTGAACGTATGATTGATTCAATTTAATATATACATATACACTAGTATATCAACTTATTAAACCTTTCAATAATATCATCCAACTCACCATTAGAAACCACTTGACTCCTTCTAGAAATCAACCCATTCTCCTCCTTAGTAGACAACATAGCACTTGTTCTTAGACTACTGATTCTATCTTTGTAACTGGATGGTTTCTTTGGGTTTGGGTTTGGGTTTGCTAGATCACTATCTTCATTAGGAAGTTCAAAACTGAATGGGATTTCATCAACTTCTTTCTTGGAAATAACAGGTGAAGAACATAAAACCACATCATCGAATTTTCTCAACACTGGAGTAATCAAATCTTCAAAAGTTGTTCTCCATTCATTTAAAAGATTCATTTGAGTTTGTTTGTTCAAGTCATTGTCAATTTCTGCTTCATTAATTTCAAACTTTTCCATTTGCTTTCTCAGATGATCACAAATACTAACAATACTAGACACTTCATCAACCCCAATATGAGATTGGAACGTCTTATTATGTGTTAGTCTTGTCACAGAAGCCAAAAGGCGGGATAACTCCACTCTTAGAAGCTCCGGCGTGTCGATATCATCCAATGGAGAATCTAGACCAGTTGATAAGGGAGTAGTATATAGTGATTTTGGTGTTCTTGGTGTTCTTGGTGTTCTTGGTGTTCTTGGTGTTCTGGGAGTGTTCATGACAGTTATGGAAGTTTTACGTAGTTTTGGGATCCTAGATGATTTTGGTGAATTTGTGCTGCTTTTTAGAGTGTTCGGTGTGGCTATTTCTGGTGTTTGGGGATATGATGATGGTACTGTTGTTGTTGGAGTTGTGAGAGGTAGGTCTGTAGAGAAAAAGGTATCTGTTGGTGTCACTATTGAATTGTTCAAAGTGTGTGGTTCGATATGATTGTTTTCTTGTGTTATTATCTTCAATGTTGGTGGTACACTCTTATTATTCAAGTTATTAGCCTGTAACCCTTCACTTGATTCTTCCTCTTGTCCTTCAGTTTGTGGTTGGAAGACACCAAACTTTGCCTTTAACGGGCCCAAATCCTCAGAAGACACTCTTCCTCTTTCTTCATAGTCCCATGTGAACCCACTGCTCTTGTTCTTTCCACCACTCAAATCGTTCACCTTATCAACTTTAACGATACCGTCTGTCTTGATGACAAATGCGACTTCAAAGCTCACTTCTCCAGCGGGTAACTTCTTCAAGCCTTCTATAGTGACTATCCCTGTTAAGTTATCTTCTTCAAGTTTCTCTCCTTCGTAGATGTAAACTCGGATGTATGATTTGTTATCCAAGTTTGTTGTGTGTGTTGTCTGGGTGATGAAAGGTATGAAGGAATTGCGTCGAAGTGACAATGGCACGTCGTGGGAAGAGGAGTAGATTTGTAGTTTGTGAGACGTTGTTTCTTTCAGTTTTAGAGATGGCAATGGATTTGTTGAAGAATATAAAGACTGATGAATTAGATATCTTGTAAGAATTGAAGCACCGTGAACAATAACTGCGGATTGTCTAAAAGAGATCTTGGAATCCGGGAAAATATCGGTAAGTTCATCAGTGATTACGTCTTCAAAATCTTCAACATGGTTGCTTAGTAACACTTCAGATAATTGGAATTGATTGGTGGATAAGAATTCTTCACAGGTTTTCAACTCTTTGCAAATCTTTCTTCTCAAGGTTAAATCATCTTTAAACCCCTCAGCGGTGTAACTCGCAAAGACAATGATCCTTGATTTTCTCAAACCAACAATACTAAGCTCCAATCTTTCACGTGTAAGACAACAAGATAGCTTGATCGAAGACTTGAAGCTTTCTTCTTCTGTGTTCTTGTTCTCCACGCAGCCAAACCATCTATGAAGAGCCATGGCTGTGGTGTTATTGACAAGCCTGATAAGTTTCCAATCCATGACTTTTACCGCTGAACTCAAGCTTTGACGTTGGACTATACTAAGTGAGGTTGCAATGGAGATAACAACGTGTGATGGACATGATTCTGATTGTATCTCCTTGAAATGTGATAAGACATGCTGTTTAGTGTGAGAGAGTATCTGAAGATAATCGTGAAGAAAATGTTCTGTAAACGGACCACCATGTTTGTTCTCATGAATCCCATGAGAGAAGTATCTCTTGACAGTACGCTCCGATTGTTGCTGCTCTTCACCATCATTCAGTGAAGGCAAGGGATGCAGTTGATGATTGGACTCAACAAAAGCCACCTTTCTAGCCTTTTTCCCTGGTAAGGTTCTTGTTCTTGACAAACCTTTGATCAAGATATCTTTATCAGACGCCTTTATAAAACACTTTTCAGAGATTTCAGGGATTGTGATGTCAATGATTGTACGTTGTTGATGATCATAGTACGAGACGCGTGGTTGTAAATGAATGGTGAGATCTATGGCCAGAGTTGGAGTCGGAGGAAGTACTGGAGAATCCATGGTTTAACAACAGACAAAGAGGGGACAGGAATTGTGTTGATTCCAGTTAGTTGCTAGTGGGTATCTTCTCTTGAAGCCAATTGAATTTAATAATAATAATAATAATAATAATATCACTGATACTTGATATTGACCAGTTGGATAAAATTCTTTGATGTTTATTTGTTATTAATTGTAATTTCTGACATTTCCCTCTCCCGACGACCCGAAGGAACAAAATTAATAAATTGATGACACTCCGAAAATTACATGTATGATGTCACTGATAAATATTATTATTATTCTCTGTTCCCTTTCAAAATTTAAAGTTTCGCCCTAGAATTGTACTGTAAGGTGCTGTTTCTTTGCAGATATATACATAATATTATATGTTTTGGCCCTGGAAAACTGGACATTTATTTATTTCTAATGTTCCAAATTTGAATGTCTATAAATTGAATACCAGGTCTACCTAGGCACCGAATTTAAACTTTATACCAGAATTAAACTTTTTACCTTGCATCTTGATCGATAAAAGAAAAAAAAAACACAACTTTGAACTTTGGTCATAGAAATAAAGGCAAGTTGTGCCGGGAGAAGGTACAACAATGGTTAAACAATAGGTTACCTCAGCTGGAAAATAATTACCGATAGATCTGATCTGATAACGAAATATATATATATATATATATATATCTGGTTAAAACTTGCCAAGGTCACAAGTACCATCAGGTAGACTATTAAACACTTGCTGTTTAATGGATCCACACTAACAATTGTTTAAAGATTGGAGCTTCTAAAACTGGACCTGGGAATTAAATCTGTGGTGCGTGGACAGTGCATACGCATGGTAAATCTGAATACAAAGGCTTGCGCGTCTCGACGCGAAATATTACATGAATCACAAAAAAAATAAATTTCATTCAGATCAGGATTTAGTTTGGTAAAAAAAATTTAAAATCTCCAAAATGGCTGAATGAGGAAATATATAGGAACATTTATAAGAATATATATCACGTGGTAACGTCCAATTATACACACAAATTACAGCTATGACACGGCTTCCAATTACTTAAGTTCCCAACAAGCCAAACCAACACCACCAACGAGGGCCAAATCAGCACCGCCAAGGCCTTCAGTAACATCCAAACTACCAGTATCAGCAACTGTAGTGTATTTCTCATCAATCAAGACCAATTCTCCAGTAGAGAAATCCCATGAACGAACATATTGATCAACAGAACATACAACCACTTGAGATTTATGAGCTGGAGCCAAACAGACAGAAGTGATCGTGGAAGAGGCAGCATCTGGAGCAAATGAGAGTAATTGAGATTCAACCTTTGAAGATGAGATGATTCTGAAGTCGATTAAACCTAAACCATTGTCATCACCACCTGATAGAATTTGAAAACCAGTGGCGGTTTTAACTAGGTCCATGTCCTTAATACCATTTTGATGGACCTGAATAGTGTTTAAAGGAGCAGATAACTTGGCAATCTCATGGGATGATCCTTCTTTTCCTTCAAGTTGTTGATATGCTAAAGTCTCAGAATCCGAAGAAATCTTGTATGGGATCTGTTCAGAGATGTTCCATACAGTAAGGAACCCATCAGTGGCACCACAAACAATATAGATCTGTTCTTCGTGAAGAACAAATCTGAAATCCCAAAGACAACATGTCTTATATCTACCTTCAGATAATGTGGTGAACTTTTTGGTTTTAAAGTCAAAGTAGAAAGTCTTGATGGTGGAATCAGAGTACACGCAACCAAGGACAAACCCAGTGACGATTCCTTCAGAATTCTTGACAAATAACCTGTCAAAGTCCATGATTCTCAAATCTGGAATATCAGATTCAGGCTGCAAAGATCCAATAGAAGCCATCAAAGGATACGTCTGATCGTTTTCAAATTCAGTGACTTCCCAAACAAATAACTCTTCTCTAGCACCGCAGGAAACGATCAACTTATCGTTAATGAACTTTACCTTTTGTAAACCTGACGTATGTTTTCTAATAGTCCAATGCGTCAAAGTGTTCCCCTTTTGCAAATCCAAAGAGGTCAACTTCAACGTAGTATCTTCAGCACCGGTGATCATCAATTTCTCAGTCTTATCAGTGGGTTTAACACGAATAGACAAGTCACGGATCTCACGGCCATGTGTCCCATCAGATAAGTTACGTTCCTTAGCATTGGACATATCTCTAATGAACAACTCCGAGGCTCTGATGAACACAAATCTGAATCCTTTGGAAGCTGTAGGGAAGAACTTCCACAATCTATGGATCCCACCACAGTTCACATACGCAATCTCATAGTCTCTGGATTCATTGTATAAGTAAAAATAAGAAGACTTGAAGCCGTACAATAACAACTCGTTACCATCAGCTTGGTGAACGGCACCTTCGACAAACCCCTTTCTTAGATCGTTGGTATGGATGAAAGCGTGTTCGTTAGTGGCACTGTCGTACTGTAAGTATAGGTACAAGCCATCTCTGTTAGTGACTGTAAGAATGGATTCAGAATCTGAAATTTGCTTGTATGGGGTGATGGAAGTAACGGTGTCGCTCATTGAAACCTTTCTAATCAACTTCAATTCTTCAGTTGTCTCAAGGGAATAAATGCCAATAGAAGATAGCCTGAACCCAATGAAGATCAGGTTGGAAGAGATGCTGAAACAGGTAGTGACAAAAGTTGTAGCCTTGGTTAATTCCTTGACTGGAGAGATAGAGAAAGATGATGGTCCAGAAACGATCTCATATAACTTCAAGGTTTCTTGTTTGTTAGGCGATTCGAATAGTAAGTATAACTTATCATTGACAACAGTGGAGATAGCGTTGATGATCTTGGTGACTTCAGTGACAATGGTCTCCTCTTGGATGACTTCACAATGTTCGTTGAGCTTGAGTATCTGTGTAGTCCCCTTAGCATTAGTGAAAGTGATAATGTTCTGTTCTGAATGACCGTTAGTCAAGGAAAATCCCTTCATTTGTTCAAATTTGGCAATAAATTTCCATTGACTAGCATTGTCATAGGCAAACACAGACCCTTCAGAAGTGATGGCAACCAAACCACAGGCCAATTGCCAGAACCCCTTAATCAATTCATTCTTAGCCAATTGATATCCTTCTTCGACACAAGCTACAATCTGGGACATTTCAAATCCTTGTGTTTCCTCTTCCACCTTGGCTGGGTTAACATCAATGATTCTGACTCTGCCATCGTTACCACCAGTAGCAGCAATCAATTGGTCGTCCTTAACGTCCAACCCCCAGATATGTCTACCGTGATGCAACTCCAAAGTCAAATTAGCAACCAATTCTCTTTGTTCAGGATCAATGTTCCAGATTCTGGCAGTTAAATCTTCAGAGACCGAAATCAAGTTCTTGTTATCGTTGTAGAACTTCAAGTTCCAGATTCTCGCCGTATGACCCCAAGCTGTGCTTAAAAGTTCACCAGTTTGGAAGTCCCATAATTTGATAGAACGATCATCTGAACATGAAACAATGTGTCTTAGATCTTCAGACACCTGGACGTTGAAAATGGACCCCTGGTGGCCTTGTAGATTGTACTTGATCTCCTCTTTGTACAGGTCCCAGATAATAACACCACCCATAACAGTCCCTGCGTTGATGAAGACATCATGTCTAGAAGAGACACGGATCGAACCGGAATAAAGAATAGATTTCTCACCATAAACAGACTTTTCCCATTGCAAGGTGCCACTGTACGAGTCGATAGATAAGATCACATTATGGGCAGTCAAAAGGAACAATTCTAGCCCACTGTATGAGAATTCACCAGTGATGATCCAATCATTGATCATCTTTTCTTCACCAGATAAATCTTCTTCGTGTCCGGCATTTTGATCCATGATAGTATCATAGTTCAATAGAGACAGAGATCTACCACCATAGAAGGCAATAGTGTCATGGTCGTAGCAGATCCCATGGATTTTGTTCTTCTTGAAGATTCTCTTGCTGATTAATAATTCTCCATTCGTATGATCATAAACTTTTAAAATCGGTCCATGTCCAACAAATAATAAATTGTTCTCTGGAAGATAGAATTTGACTCCAATCACCGGAGATTGTTGGTCTAAAGCTGTGAGTTTGGTCGAAGCCATGATTTTTTTTTATTTTTTTTTTGATCTTTCCAGTGTATTTTTCTTGCTACTTGCAATCGAATCCTTAGTTGTAGTATTGTTCTGTTGAATCTCTTGCTCTTGAGACCACCTAAATCATCGAATTGGACTGGAAAATTTGATAACAGAATAAAAAAAACTTTACCCGTTAATCTGCCACAGTGCATAGGTAATAAATTATGAATTGAAGCTGTCATTGGAAAACGGTCAAAATACCATCCAAACATTTATTTTCCACCGCCCGGAACAAAGATCCGAGATTCTAGACACTGGCAGGCTGCAGGTAATCTTCATCACCTGGCTGTTCAAATAGATATTTGTGAGTCGATGAATAAATTTCTAAAAGTGAACAATATTGTGCTTGGTCATCCGTCTTCAAGAGAAAGAACCCTTCTAGTCGTTTACATCAATCACCGAATAACCGCCAGCCACGACAACACTGCCTAGTCTTGCATTTGTAGTACTAGAGTCTAGTACTAGTTGATCAACAGCCAACACGCATTTACGCCATACCACGATTTTACTTGATTTAAGTCGAAACTTTTGACACATAATTTTCTTTCAATTAATTCCCTGCAGTCATTCATCCCCCAAAGAAACCCCCCTTGGGACTTAAGAACATCCTTATATACGAGTGTTCTGACTCAATAATATAACTATTTGATTGTACAAAGCCTAGTACGGTTGCAAGCTTCTAGCTGTTATTCACCGCTATTATCTTTCGATACACCAACTGATTGCTCGTTCATCTTTAGAAAGTGAAAATTTTCTCTGGAAACTATACCTCCTACCGATAAGCATCGATTAAGGATACATATGCTATATATAAAAAGAGAGAATCCTCAACCTACAAAATTTATCCACACAAGCCCCCTCCAGTGAAAGCATAGAGAAATAATATTGGATTTTTATCATCAGTCAAATACAACAGACCAAGTGACTACAAACCAAGCAAGCTAGAAAACTCAAAATGTCCTTACAATTAGTCTTCAACGATACCATCAAGACTATCTTCGCCTCCTCGATCCCTAAGAAATTAGCTATCGCTCTTTCAGGAGGCGTTGACTCCTTTGCATTGACGCATTTATTAAAGAAGTTTATCACGGAGGAAAGACTAGATACAGAGATTTTTCCAATAACCATCAATCATAACTTACGTCACGCCAGTGCTCTTGAGATCCCAATCATTCAAAAGGAACTGAGCAAGTTTGATCTTCATGGAAATTTCCTATCTTCCAATCTGTCCTTCCCAGAAGAATACAAGACCAAACCTTTTGAAGGATTGGCCAGATTGAAACGGTACAAAGCCATCAACGATCTCTGTCAAGCAAAGGGAATCTCTGATATCTTAATGGGCCATCATTTCGATGATCAGATCGAGACTTTCACTTTAAGATTGTTGTCTAATTCCGGTGTTCTTGGTCTAAGTGGCATGCAACCCGTCTCCAAGTCGTCCCATCATGCCCATGAAAGATTGAACGTCATTAGACCTTTGCTGGGTGTCCAGAAGGATCAGTTGGTCAAGTACTGTGTGGACAACAATATCAACTGGGTCCAAGACCATTCCAATTTCGAAGATATCACCAAGAGAAACATTGTCAGAAACTATTTAATGGAGAATCCAAACGTCAAGAAGGATTTAGTTGATAATTATAAGAAGGTTGAACAATTCAACGGCTTGATCGAAGGTAAGGTCAATATCCTGCACAACGGGTTAGAGAAATTCGGTAAGATTGATCAATCCAATTTAGCCAATGCTTCCATCAAGATTACTTTGTCAGACAAGCAACTCAACAGTAACACTGATTTGGTTCTAGCCAGACTATTCTTCAAGACCCTTTATCCAATCTCTCCTTCTCCAAATTACCATTACAGTTTCAACAAAGTTCTAGAAAGTATGTCCAAGATTAGACAGCCAGGCGAGTCTAGATTCTCTTTGTTGCAGTTACAATGGGACATCCAACCATCTTTAGAAGATCCAACTATTAAAGAAATCTCTGTATCAAGACAAAACGTTGCAGCTGATCCAGATACTTCAAACATCTTGAATGTCGCTCTTCCAAAAGATGGTAACTCCGAATGGCTATTATTCGATAACATCTATTGGTTGAGATTCAAGAATTTGGATTCTGATCATGAGTACAAATTAAGAAACTTATTGAAGGATGATAAGGCCAATTTCATCAATGATCAAGTCGCCCCTAAGGATTTCAAGTACTCTACTTACAAGAACACCCCTGTTTTAGTTAATGAAGATGGTAAGATTGTCATGTTTCCTACTCATGTTAATGATGATAGGGTGGTTGAATGGAAGATCAAGGAGAATATCTATAAATTTTAAGTTTGGGGATTACCGGTTTTTTACAAGGGTTTCTGTTTTTTCTTTTCTTTTTTTATGAAATAGGTTCACATATATGGGTTATGCTTGGAAGGTCTGAAGACCTCGGTATACATAGTTACAAGTATATACAATTATAATAAATATCAATAAGATGATTTAAAAGTTGTAAGTAGAAATGAAATATAGTCGTTGATAAAGTTTGTAAGTTGTAAGATTGTAGGAGTCTGAAACTGCACAACATGCATATGAGTGCATTAACTTGTGCCTGTGCGTTATTCGGCATAGAACACCCACATGAAGTCTTGCTTTTGTGTAACTACTTTAACCATAGTTGATCGTCCCTTGAAAAACATGCACACAGGAATCTCTTATACTATATTGAACATTATTTTTCAAGTTTTTGCAAATCCACGTTCTGCTCGAGCTGTAGACAAGAAACTATCAGAGTTTTGCGAAGTTTGTTTAATACAAAAACTATAAGGAAATTCCAGAAACAACTTGCTTTTCTAATTAAACATTACAATATTAAGGTACACTTAGTGAGGATCTTTCAATGAGATATTCTTCCAGCAGTTCTCACTTTTAAAAGCGTTTGAAAGCTATAAAAGGGAATAAAAATTCCAAAAGTGAATCCATCTTCCCCTCGATATATATAAATATGTATCAACAGATATTCAATTTCGAGCAAATAAAATATAAACAACTACAAAAGAACCAAAATGTCAAAGCATAAACTCCCAAAAGTTATCCGCAAGCTATTTCATAAAATTAGTATTGGAAAACATAAACCCTCCCGAATGTTTAGAAAGAGAGCATCGCCCTCCCCATCTACAGAGGAGGGTCTTAATAGCGCCGATGGTAAGCTTAACCATCGGTTTGCTAACCCCACCAATGAATGGTGTGACTATATCAAAAAACAGAAAGTAACTCCAACGATGCCACAAGTCAACCATTTTATTAGATGTACTCGTCGTGCATTTAAGAAAATCACAAAGACTTCTCAAAACTTGACGAAGGGAGTGTGTAAATTAGCAGACCCTAAAACTCTCAAGAATTCAGACTCGATGTATCTTATTTTCATTCAGAAGAACAAAAAGGTTCCAACAGAGTTCCTAAAGAGGTTCAAAAGCACCAACGTCAGATACGTCTTTTTGCCAGAAAATTTAGACCTTAGGGATATCGAGGATGTTGAATTGTCTTCTGAAGTCAATGAAAGAATCAAACATCTGGTTCCGGACATGCTCAAACATGGTGACGCACTAGGCACTGTGTACTTAGAATTCGCCTTCAACCTTCAAGACAAATCTGTTTATGAAGACATTAACTTGTATGCTTTGTTTCGACACTACCTTAAGGGCGTTCCACATTCAATTGAGCTATTACGTGAAGGTGGTGCCTGCGATTGGAACTTCACCAAATCGGCAGATCACATGGTGAACATCTTTGAAAATGTACACTCAATCCATGCACAGTATGTTCCTGATGATCATTGTGTTAAACTAAATGTGATGGAGCAGTTGTTTTACGGTATGGACCATTCAGATCATGATACGCCTACATTTATCAGAGGGTTGCCTTTCTTCGAAGGCCATCAAATGAGTGATGTGAAAGTAAAGAGTTTATCTCTTTGTTCCAAGAGTTGGTTACGTGAAATGAAGATTATCTGTGCCAATTGGTGTAACGTAGCAGATATCAAGCATGCACCTGAAACTCCTGTCCCACCCACACGCCTCGAATTAGACGATCTATGCTGTAGATTCAAAGACTCGGTTTCAAAACTTACAGCTTTCCAAACCACTGAAAACCCAGAGAATCCTCTTTGGCCTATTCTGTCTAAGATTCAGAATTTTCCACCTGGCAATTATAGAAACTCAGTGAATTTCCAACTACCACACATGATTGACGATACATACAACTCTAAAGAATTCACCCAAAATTACTCATACTATTACGAGTTATTCTACTGCATGTATGCCAAGGGCTACCATTTACAGTATGACTCCAGAATCCGTGAATATGTGTGCACACCAGCACACCTAATCCCCCAAACGTTCAGACGCAGTGATAAAAGGCGTTCTAGCAAAGTCAGAGACAAAACCAACACGATTTTCAAAACTTTTAAATTGGAGCTTGAAAATCTTTATCAAGAGCAAAGGCCAAAATATCTTGAGATTCAATTCTTCCATACTGCAAACCAACTTCAAAGACTTTATAGGCCAAGTGGGCAAATAATGGCAAAAGAGAAACAATTGATATCATTTACACCTTTGACAATGATTAACAGGGCTCAGAATGATTGTTTTGATCGAAATGTTCACTATCTTAACTTTCACGATCGGATTTATGAATTCTATCAATATTCAAACGCTAGAATGGCCCATAAGATCAAAGTTTTCGGTTTCAAACCGAATTCGATCCAAGATAATAGCTTATGGGGCGGTAACCTTATACTGAGGTCTGATTCTATGAGGGCTAAGGATCGTGATTATTTAACATCTTCCTCTAGTACTATTCGTCAATTCTCTATCATAAGGCGTAATTGAAATCTGATTTTGATTCGTTCTAGATTCTAAATAATTTATTGGAGTTTTCTAAATTAGAATTAAATAAATGTAATTAATTTATGAATTTTAATAATTGAGCAAACTGTTAATAAATATATTATTAAATTACTTTTAACATAGATCTGGTCATCTGACCTCACAACGTGTTATTAGTCTACTTTAGGAATTTACTTCCACATAAACTTAGGGAACGATATATTTGTAGATCTTAAATATATAGATGATCCTTTAAGTTTAAACTATGAATCCACTGCAGCATATTGGAAAGAACAAAATTTGAAAAATTGATGTTTAAATCGTGAAAATAATATAAATATATATATATTGTTTTTCTTTACGTAATATATATATTTTTAAATAGCGTCATCTTTAAAATATATATTAAAATCTCTAGGGTAATGATCAGGTACTATAATATATACAATATCGATCGACATAAATTAAATATAAACATACAGAATCCTTATCTTTAATTCTGTAAACCATGCATAAATCTTGTGCCAATAATCAAAAACTTTCCCAATCTTATGTACCATTAATTTCAACGACAACATAAAAAGACTAAACATATTTTTTTTCGTTTCAATTATAATATATTATATAAAACTAATAACACATATACCTAATTCAACTGATAACTTCTATAAATTGACAAGTTACAAACCTCCAATAGTTAATACCTTTTCCAAAATTTTCAACATTTCAAACTTCTTAACTTGAGATTTTCAAAATTCCCGGTTGTTGCCAACCTTAACATTCATATAAGAGCAATCAATGGATTTCAACTATCTATTGAATATTCACCTGCAACTTCAAAAAGATAAACAATTTGAGAATAGCTAAATTCATTAGGCAAACGAGGGGGGAATTTTTCACCGTCTGTAAAAAACAACGAAAAGGTCCCTTGGCCCAGTTGGTTAAGGCGTCGTGCTAATATTACTGTTACGCGAAGATCAGCAGTTCGATCCTGCTAGGGACCAATTTCTTTTTGTCAATCGTTCAAGTGAGAATAGGCTTATTTTTTTTTGGGAATTGGACTTCAGTGATATCTTTGAATCGTAGAATTGGTATAAACTAGTGAGATGAATGGTTTTTGGGGTGAAAGAAATAACTGATGTGAATGGTGTTCAGAATCGCTCGAGGATCATGCGGTATCTTCAACTACCTAGCTTTGGATTAAATGCTTTAGTCGTTCTTTAGTCGTTTCGAGCGTACCAGAAAAACCACATAAGTATTCAGAGACAATCAAATTTCTAGGACCTATAGTTAGTTTCATTGGAGCTCTAGGTCACCTTTTGTCGTTCAGTGTGATGTCCTTCATGGTTTTGAACAAGTAATTCAGTGGCTTGAGTTAGAGAAGTGTCTGGTTCAAGATAGAATTATAATTTCAAAATTTGAAATTTCTTGAGCAATTGATTTCCGAAATTACGGGTTTGAAGTTTGAGGTTTTGGGACTAAGGACTGGTCATTGGTTTAAACTTTAAACTTAAAAGAAAGTCTATGCCAGATCATGCACGAATGTGCTCATATTTCTCAGGTGTCCAAAGTTTAATTAATTAAAGTCACCCGAGAATTACAAGTTTAATTTGAGACTTCAGGTGCTACAGTTGGCAAGTAAAATGGTCAAGTAAAGCTTTTGTCCTTAGATGGAAAAGTAAATAATTCCTCAGCAGTCTCAATTGTGGAATAAATCATCACAAAATTCTTGTAAAAGTGGTTTCAAAGGCAATACCACCACTAACTATCCAATCCTTTGATCTTCTTAGGGTAGTTTTAAAGATCTGTTTTAAAGATCTTGGAAATAAGATGACAATCTAGACTGCATCTGAGACCGAACCACCCATGGAGTCTGTAAAATTTGAACTTTCTAACAAAGTTGAGGATATTAATAAATGGATTGCTGCAAATAAAGATGTTGCTCTATAGAATTTAGAAGAAGTGAGAATCACTTTGACAGATGTCTCTATACCACACTTGGATATCTCTGTTTTATCGATTCTGAATATTTGTTTTGAACTTAGAGTGATAATCAATCATTGTTGACCCATCATTATTAAAGTATTGTTTTTTTGTTTGTTTACATACCTATTTATTAATTCCAAGAACTGTTCTTTCTTGAAATTGTTTAAAACCACTCAGAAGTTAGATATGTACCAATTTAATCGTATCAACCAATCTAAATAAAAGGGGTTGAAATAAGTACTAACCCAGCCCAAGCAAATATTTGAGAGAAAAAAACCACAGAAACTTGAATTGAATCCCCGATTTGAACAACACCAGCTCCAAAAGTCGTTATAGGCTTTGTCATAGTACTAGCTTCTTCTTGTTTATTTTCTTCAGCATTTCCTGAATACTCTACTTCTCTTCCAGTCAAGTTTGATGTATCCTTCATAGAATCACAATGAATCTGTCCAACATAGTATTCTGGAGTAATAATAGTAGGTCTTGAATTTGAAATCACACTGTCATTGGTTGAGCCTGTGCTGTTTAACGGTTGTTCTCTTTCATCATTATTACTATTTTCATTGCACCGTGACAAGATATTGTTTGATGGTTTTGAATTGTTCTTGGTACATGTGGTGGTTACTCTTGAAGTCTCAACAGGTAAAGTAGATGTGTGTAAGGTTTCAAGAGAATTTTGGCTGTATATATTATCGGCAGCAGCAGTCACACTAACAATTGGAGCCAAACTTGATACCTGAGTAGAAATGGTAGTAGTTAGTGTGATTGTGGATTCATAAGTAATGCTTAACACTTCACTGAAATCACTATGTTTGAATAACTCCATAACCTCCTTCTCCTTGATTTTATCCTTGAGTTGGTAAAGGTCATATCTATTCCCCTTATCATCAATCAAGACATAATCATAGTCCTCGAAGTAATCCAACTTGGACTCTTCCTCAAAATATTTGTCAATTGAAACTTGTAAGTTTACGTTTGGATCAGGTGTTATTTGGCTCTTTTGATATCTTGTAGTACCACCTGACTCTTGTACCGTGTTTGTTGTCGAAACTCCCATCTTAGGGTCGTCAATACCCATAGCTCCAATGTGAAGCTTACCAGTAATTTTACCGATGATATCAACTTTAAGAACATCCATTTTAGAAGTAACACGTTCGATTTTCTCACCAAGATTTTTCTTACCCCTATGAAGTTTTCTAGGAATTCTTGCAATCTTTCTGATGATTATCTTGGTGTGCCCTTCAATATTGGCCCATGTGTTCATCACCCCTTCAATCACGGATCCTAGACTGTCCCAAGTTTCCTCTAAATTAAGCGTAGTGGTTACAGCTGGACAAGGGGGAACTACTGGTTGGGGAGCTACTGGTAGACCAGTTGTCCTAGGAGCTCTAACTGGTGGCCTTGGAAGTAATGTCGGTCTTTGTCTTACAGGTGGTCTAGGTGGAGCTGGAAGCTCAGGCGGTAAAACTGGTCTTATTGGTCTTAATTGTGGTGGTGGTATTAGTTGTGGTGGTGGTCTTTGTCCTACAGGTGGCAATGGTGGTAATATTTCATTTTGTGCAATGAAAGAATCTTTATCATTAATATTGAGCCCACTGACAAGTTGCACTAATGTGGCACCGCCTAGAATCATTAGTATAGAAAATAGCTTCATAATTTGAATGTATTGTCTGAAGTTGTTCAATCACCGATCATAAATCTATAGATATTAAAGTATACATGTGAAGTATATATGTATATGATTCAGGGTGTCAGTGTGAACTACTAGTCCTTTTATAGGTCATGCGTTGAGGACCTCATGAGGTATCTCATATATCAGAACGAATATGTGAGAAGTTTGATATTGACCATGCTTTGAGAACTCAGAGTCTCAGACTTCTGAAGAGTGAAGTAAGAACAGTATCAGTCGTACTTCTACATTCTATGAAGACCAATTGATCAGCTGCGGTCAGTAACCTGTTTAATTCTGAGATCTCAACCTCTCAATTAACAACCACCCAGCCATTTGGTTGTACCGCTTATAGTATCACGTGACTTTGTACTCCGATAGTACAAATTTACAAATGACAAAGGAAATAGATGTGTAGTTCTGTGTTCAACCATGCCTATTTTATCACTTGATTCTTGAATTTAGGGGTGTAGGGGTACTAATATCAGATCAAATAATAGAGTTGTTTATAACCTTATACTAATACATAACGGTGAACATATCTGCGTTGTAGTATAGTATGAATTCGATCTAGTTTGACCATGATTCTATGTGTTATGTAACAATGATATAGCTTAGGTTGGTCATTAATAATATATATTATTGATCAGAAAACAGACCAAATATAAACACTGAATTGATTGTATAGGTATCATCCTCCAAGTATCAGGATCACATAAAAAGAGGGGACCAGACATCAACAGGAAACAGATAGTGGTAACGGAGATCATACTCTACACAAAACTAACCATATAATTACATAGAGTTCTCTCTCATCAAAATGCTTATGACAAACTTTGGAATCATTCTAAGGCTCCCCAAACCCGTGGAGATAAAATACCGGAAAACCAGCTTACCAGATATTATTGAACTTCTGAGATCTATGAGTGTGAATCATAAACCGGACTTAGATATTGGCATCCTGCCATGATGAGTCTTTGGAAATTTGGAGGTGATTAAAGCTCAAAGACTGAGCCTTGCATATCACCAAATGTGTTTTCACTTGAGTATAAGACATATAGAAATCCATCGTCATCCTTATGCTCATTGTAAATGGAGCTCACAGATGTTGCAGTTGGAGGTAAGATATCGTTAACGAAAATAAAAATAGCCTTCTCTGGTGGTAAGTTGATTCTCTTTCTGATGACATAGACAAATTGACCAATGGTGAGGTCATAAGGTACCAAGTATTTCTTCTTGTCTATTTCTGGTAGGTTGGACTTTTCGGCACGTTCACAGATGATTGGAATACGGTTAGCAAATCTTGAGAGAATCTTCTCAGCCTCTGCTTTTCTCTTTTCTATAGGGAGTGACAAATGTTAGTAGTCTTATATCACAATAAGGGAGATTTTTTTAAAAAAAAAGTTTGAATGTAACTTACCAAAAGGATGTTCGTCTTTGAATTGAAATCTCATATTTTCGTGTGGAACTTAAATGTGTGTGATTAATAGCTTTATAGATTGTGATTATTTTTTTAAAACTGTGTGGATTATGTTAATAATTGATCTCTTATCAAGTTCAGTGTATGATGTAAGAAAACCTGCTATTTTGACACAAAACATTGCCCCTTGTTTCATAAAATTATTCTTAACCGATAGCTTGTAGGTGTATCAAAATAATTGTTCATACAAACAATCAAAAAAAAAGAAGTTGCAATTGTGACATACAGTTAAAGATGGCAGTAACTTTGTCAATAGTTGGATTATTGATATCGTAAATTCTTAGAAGTCCCTGTATACCTCTTCAAGGGGCTATTTTGCCTTCAATTTGTGTTTTTTTAGTATGATCACAACAACTAACTGATAACGCGGGAGGGCCCTCAAACACAGTCTACCGCATGAAACCACCCAGACAAAGAATGTCACGAAATCTACTGAATTCGGAAATATCAAAGTAGGGTAAAGTTCTTGCCACAACTGGTCCAAGAAGCGCGGGGTACTTGATATTCTTTATATTAATTATATATACATATATAATGCATGATCTGGTAACAAACGATCTAATTATATGGATTAACAAAGCTTTCTAATTGTATGCTGTTTCTCTCGCACACACACCAAATTTCGAATTAGATCGATTTGTTCAGATGATTAACAAACTGTTTTACGTCTCGTTTACAGCAGACTACCCCCTTGAGATTGTTAGGTCAATGAAGGCTATAAATCACATCAACATCAGAAGCATCAGGGTTTGAGGCCTGGATGTAACTCTAAATCTATCGGGGACTTGCTATCTTACAGAACTCCTGAGTTATGGTCAGCAACAAGTAAAAAGCTTCTGGCTTTCGAACGTTTAATCGCTTTACTGACAGTGCCGTTTTGGAAATCTGTCACAGTGGTTTCAGCTTTCCAAAAACTTCTGACATTAATATTTGTAAATTCCTATCATATTGTCAATCCATGATTGATTACAAACCAAAAATAGTACTATTTTTTATAATATTATGTATTTGCGCTACAACGGAGATAAGCGGGGTTCGAGTTTACAGTTTGATTATGTAATAGAGTCCTGATATATCAGCTTGAAAACCTTTCGCGAATTATATATAACTATCAGCCAGGGCCCCACCACTAAACAGCCGCCACCCGTCAAGTTGCCTGCAACATTTGGGCTGATCGGTGAACGACGACCGAGTGAAAAAAACTGGTCGACAATTAATATACAAGATACGAATTGTTGTGTATATAGTACGATCTACACAGGATCTCCTCCCTAAAGTTAAAGTTTGTCAGTACTTCTTATTTAAAGACTTTACTTCATTTAATTCTCATTTGTTTTAGTGGTTTGTTTTTCTTTTTCACTGGATTGAACAGAAAAAAAAATATTACAAAGAGAACAATCTGTTTTTATCACCCACATTCCCAAAGAAGTTACCACATATAGATATAAATCATGAGTTGTATGTATCACCAAGCCCTACCTTTCTCGACGCTCTGTCACCATCGACCCCCTCATACTAACAAAGAACCCACAACTTCAGTCCGTCTCATCGACATTGCCAAACCATTTGCTCCTCTTCTTCCAGAAGTCGAAGCCCCATTCACCCAATTAAACTTCGATGAAAAGGTGGTGTACACAATTGGATCAGGTGTTCTCTACATCTTGGCCCAATTACCATTAGTCGGTGTCTCTCCATCCACCGTTGCTGCCTCTGCCGATCCACTCTATTGGTTACGTCCAATCTTTGGTGGTGAACGAGGCACCTTGTTAGAATTTGGTGTTTTCCCAATCATCTCCACTGGTTTGATCTTACAATTGTTGGCCAGTTTAAGATTGATCAAGGTCAACTTCACTGTCAGAGCTGAGAGAGAGTTGTTCCAAAACTTACAAAAGATCCTCGCTATTTTCCAATACTTTGTCTTGACCAACTTGTTCTTGGTCTCTGGTTACTTTGGTACCGGTTTATCTGTTGCTCAAATCGTCATCATCAACCTTCAAATCGTTCTTGCCGGTGGTTTCTTCACTTTGATCTGTGAAGTCATTGACAAGGGTTACGGGTTCGGTTCTGGTGCTTTGACTTTCTCCACTGTTAACATTGCCACCAACTTTGTTGCCGACGTCATTGGTATCAACTCCATTGAAACCTCTCCAGCTAACTTTGAAAAGCAAGGTGCCTTGGTTAACTTGTTCACTGGCTTAGGCTCAAAGGGCATCTTCACTGCCATCTGGGAATCCTTCACCAGAACCCACTTGCCTAACTTGATCAACGTTTTAATCTGTGTTGGTATCGCCTTAGCCGCCATCTACTTGCAAAACTTGAGATATGAATTGTCCATTAGATCCAACAAGGCTAGAGGTGTTGCCTCCCAGTACCCAATCAAGTTGCTATACACCGGTGCCTTGCCATTGATCTTCTCCTTTGTTGTCTTGTTCTACATCAACGTCATTGGTTATTTCACCATTGTTGGTATCTTCAACAATGACCCAGAACAATTAGCCGTCAAGATCTTGGGTCACTACACTGCCAACGGTTCCAACTTTGCCATTGACAACTTGTCTGTGTTTGGATTGTTTGCCCCATCATCCTCTTTTGTTGGCTCTTTGTTGTCTCCAATCAGAACCTTTGTTTTCTCCGCTGTCATTATCTTCTCTTCTGTTAAGTTTGCCCAAGTCTGGTCCGTCACTCAAGGCTCAGGTCCAAGAGACATTGCTAACCAATTCAAGGAACAAGGTGTTACTATCTACGGTGTCAGAGATGTCACTGCCTCTAAGTACTTGAACGGTCAAATTCCAACCGCTGCTGTCACCGGTGCCTTATGTCTTGCCGGTTTAGCCATCGGTGGTGAATTCTTAGGTACCAACGGTAGAGCTTCTGCTGTTGTTGCTGCCGTTGGTGTTGCTTTCTCATTCTTGGAAATCATTGCCAGTGACTACCAACAAAGTGGTGGTTCTCAAAACTTTGGACAAATCCTTGGTGGTTTCTAATCAGAGTATCTGAGTAGCTGTCATTCGTTGTTTTGTTGTTCATTAGTTAGCGGCCTCTCTCTCTCTCTCTTTATTGCCTTCTTGCCCAAGTATCCAAGTTGGTGATATGAGTCGACATGTATCATAGTAACCAGAGATGCGTTGCACTTCACTACGATGGTGGGTCTAAAAGGCGCTTATATTCTACCCGTATCATGAATAATAATAATAATAATAATAAATTTTTATATAAATATTTCTCCTGAATCTTCCCTCTGTTGTTCTATTTCTGTGGTGTTCAACCCATATTTGTTGTTCATTCACCAATATAATTGTCCCAGTTAATAATTATCAATCAAATCTCTGTTTAACTTTACTTTACTACGTGACTTCCCAATCCCTAATCCCGAATAAATGGTTCTAAACCTAATTTGATTATCTGTGTTTTAAATTTATTTTTGAGCTCTATACATCTTGTATATAAGCTCTATACCGATCAAGGATCATCCATTATATTAAATTGTATAGCTGGACACTGAATAGATGTGTACTTACTTCAACTCACGTGATTGTATTAACCAAACTACTGCAGTAACACAGTTATTGAAACAAGGGGATAATTGCAAACAATTCGATCAACAAATGCTCTTCTACTTTAAGAAAATAAATATCGGTTGGATAATATCATGTATCTTTTACTCAAAACTCTATACGTTTAAACTGAACAGCTTGGCCTATTTTCATCACTAGCTATGGTAAAGACACTTTCTATAGACTTGGGTACGACTTCAATTCGTCTGTCATACATTAATCCGAAAACAAATTCACCAGAGATCATTCCAACCCCATCATCAGCTCGTTCAATTCCTGCTGTTGTTTCCATTGATGCTCAGAAGAAGCTAACAATTGGTGAAGATGCCATCTCATTCCTCTCAAGTAAACCAGATCAAACAATCTACCATATCAAATCAATCCTAGATAAACAAGCCCATGATCATGAATTATTTTATAAACACTTTCCAATAATCAAGGATTCCAAGAGACCATTTATTGAGATCAAATATCCTGAAGACGAATCTTCCTTGAAACTTGAGGTTGTGGAAGTGTTAGCTATTCTTTTACGCCATTGTGTTAATATAGCTGAGAACTTTTTACAAGATACAATTACTGATTTGGTAATCACAGTACCAGCATCCTTTGGAGAAGCTGAAAGAATTTCAACTTTAGTATCATGTAAAATCTGTGGATTTGATGAATCAAAAGTTAGGTTAATATCAGATATCACTGCAGCTGCTCTTACATTTGTAGAGAATGAGAAAGTTCTAAGAGGTGATGTTGAAACTGGTCATACTTGTGTGATTTCCTTTGGAACAGGTCGCATGCAAGTTGGTATTGTTGAGATTCTAGGAAGTAATCATGTTGAAACCATCATCCAAACAAGCTGTAAGAAGACTACTGGTGAAGAGTATACTTTTGTTGTCCGGTATTTGATCTTGAAAAAGCTCTTTAACAAATATCCACGCTTGAATCAAGAAATTGTAATAAATGATGGTAAATACATGGCCGGCATTGAACGAATGGCAGAAAAGATTAAGAAAATGTTAAGTTCTGATGAAAAGGCTCTTGTTGAGATAGACACATACGATGGAAACTCTACATTCAAGTTCATTCTCACCAGATATCAGTTTGAGAAAGCCAGCAAAATTTCAACCCGTGGATATTTAGAAACATTGGACTCTATTTTTAAGGTATTTTCTCCAAATAATTTACATTTGAAGAATGTCTTAATGATCGGTGGTAGCAATAGAATGCCAGTACTAAAAAGAGAGGTTGCTAAATACTTCAAAATACCAATCACTCAAACTGTTAGTATGGATGAAGCATCATGTATCGGTGGTGCTCTCTTTTCCAAAATTCCAGCTAAATCACCATCTGGAAGGCTACCAACTATCATAGACTCACTGGGCAAGAACTTACAACTTGAAATTAAAGAAACTGGTAAAACATTTCATCAGAGGTCAATTTCTTCTGGTTTACCTTCTGAAATCTCTTGGAGTTTTCAATTACCAGAAATTGTTGAAAAGTTAAAAGTCTTTGTTTCAGAGTTTAATTCTATTGATAATAAAGATTCAAGTCCAGGAAAGGTTTTGGGATGCCATACATTTCACAGTTTTAGACCTCTATCAACATCTCCTGAAATACAGTATGACGACAGCAAGGAAAATTACCGTAAAATTAAGTCCTTGAAAAGAAAACTCAAATATGTTTTGATTAAAATCAATACAAAAACCACCACACCAAGGGAACGAGAAATCAGAGTAAAGTTCAAGGTTTCCAAAAACGGGCTACATAGCCTTGTTCTAGAAGATGTCAGTGGTGCTCCCGGAATTCATTATACCCTCTGCCACAATTTCAACTCTTCATCTAGATTAAATTGGAATTCTAAAACAATCAATCACTCAAAATTATTTCTTGAAGAGCTATTCGCCAATTCAACCAATCAAGCACAATTAGACGATCTTCGTAATTCAATTGAATCCGAGTTATACAGAATCAAACGCCAAATCAAATCCCGTGAGTTCAAAACTAAATTCGATAAGAGTGTCACTGATACTATCATGACTGATGTGATGAAGAATCTGGAAGAATTGGATAACGAACAAATCTGGAGTGATCGAGTTGATTTGAACAACATTCAATCTCAAGTTAAGTATATTACTGAACATATTGAGGGACTACTAGCTGGCATAGATTTATGATATGGCACTTCATTTTTTACAAAAAATATAATTTTAAGAATTTTCAATTCATTGATATATTCTTAGTTATGAAGTACTTTAATCGTTCTAGTCTATCGTGTATCTTTTTTTTAATATAAGGACCTTTGTGGTGTATTTTAAAGACATAAGACCAAGGGCTCAGAACCCTACATCCGGACATCAAATTCAATTGTATGATATTTTTTTTTTTTTAAAATCTGTCCCAATAAGACACTAATAATTAACACAGTGCTTTCTTTGACAACATTTAACATATATACATCACGAACCACACAAAATGGATTCTCTAGGCAATGATATCAGTGATCCAGTTGATTCCCAGATCAACTATGATGATGCTATCGAATACTGGTCCTCAACACCAGCTACAGTCAACGGTGTTCTTGGTGGGTTTGGTGAACAAACCTCTGTTCCAAAGGCAGATGTGATGGGTTCATTAACCTTCCTTAGAAAGTTGAAGCCACGTATGCCTTTGGCTGAGGGACAAATCAAACAAGTTGTTGATATCGGTGCTGGTATCGGTAGAGTCACTAGAGACATGTTGCACAAAGTTGCCGATAAGATTGATTTGGTTGAACCTGTTAAGCCTTTTGTTGATCAAATGTACATTGAATTGAAGCCTTTGATAGAACAAGGTAAGATTGGTACTATTTACGATATTGGTGCCCAAGACTGGAACCCTGCCCCTGGTACATATTGGTGTATTTGGTGCCAATGGTGTGTTGGTCAATTACCAGATGACGAATTCGTCAAGTTTTTGATAAGGTGTAAAGCTGCCTTACAAGAAAACGGTACCATTGTTGTCAAGGAAAATAACTCTTATGATGACGATGTCTTTGATGAAGCTGATAGCTCTGTTACTAGATCTAATGCTTCTTTCCAAAAGCTCTTCAAAAAGGCTGGCTTGAAGTTGATTGCTGTTGAGTTGCAAAGAGGTTTACCAAAGGAATTGTACCCTGTTAGAATGTACGCTTTGAAAGCCGAATAATTTAGGTTTCATCCCTTATCTCACTTTGATCACCAGGGAACATTTATGAAAGCACTGTATAATATTGAATGAAATTTAGCATCTGTTATTGAATCTTGAAAGCACAAGTATAACATATGGATAAATGTCATTTGTAGGTCATAAAACTATATACAGAATTTATCCAAAAAGTTAGAATCAAAACCATAGTTTGGAATTTTAGAGAATTACAAGAGAACGATGTTAAGTGATTATGGCCATATATTAGAAGATCTAAATAAAGAATCAGATTTTAACTGCAGTAAAAATAATTGTTAGTAACAAAATCCAAAGCAACAGCATTAGAATCCAAACAGACAATATTCACAAGCCATGGTATCAACAAAAGAAAAAAGATAAAAACAAAGTTATAATGATCAGATAGGAGCGAAAGACAATGGCTATTTTTCATCTACATTTCTAGTAATTCAGATGAACTATGCAAAATTGTTTATCATCAGAGTATAACATGTTTAGACCCTTTGTCTTGGATATGATTGTTGAGCATGATTGAAAAAGTGGCTATCGATGTGTTTTAATCATTGTAATGTGTTATAACGTACTATTTGAGGCTTTTTAGTTGTTTAGAAATAATAACATACGTGTGTTCTTCTTTATTGGTACATCAGTGATTTGAAACGATTGAAAGTTTTTTGATTTTTTTTTGTAGTTGTCCAAATTATTGGAAGTTAAAACTCGCGGAAACTCAACCACTAAACTCTAGGGCTACACAAATTCAGTTTAGAAATCTTTTCTTTTAGGGCGCAGAATTGCAAATTCAAATTTTGCGGAAATTGCGCCTTTTTTGTGTGCGAAATTTTCGTAATTCCGTATTCGCGATGAACAACTTCGCAATTTTTCGGTATTCCGTATTTCTAATCAATCTAATAACTCTGCCATTTGGATTCGGTTATTATTTTTTAATTCCAAGGCTGGCTAACGGCTAAAGCTAGTAAGTTTAAAGCCCCTGCACATATTTTGGCTCAACTTTTGACAAGTCAGCATTGAAGATTCTAAAGATGAAACTAAATTTTTCTTGATCGCCAAGATTTAATTGAATGAATCAATATTGACGTTCATGATTATGTACCTTTTGTGGTTCTCAGATTACATTCTTGAAATCTATAAACACATTCCTCTGCAGTGTATCAGTTGTATCCGTTCCTTCTATCGGAGGTACAATAATATTAGTAAAGACCAGTAATACATTTCTCCCAAAAGTTGCCGCTCCTTTGAGAGGTTTTTCCTTCAATCCATTGTTTAATGTGTCTCTATTTTTGATAATTCCTCTTGTCAATCGTGTTGATAACCTCCATATAATCGATAGTATATATTATAAATTATCATCGGTAATTTATCCAAAAGAATCCTCTAATTTGTTTATGTTCACAAACGTCGGTGACCGATGCAAAATGCAGATTCATGTACGAAGAAAAAAAAAGGAAAGAAAAAAAAATTCTAGCGCCACAGTTTACTTCAGGTACTAATTATCAAACAACTTGATTTATATTTTTGAAAAATGTTGACCGAAATTTATCTTTCGAAAACAATAAAGTCTCTTGTCTTCAAACATTGATTCATACTCCATTCACTTCAATCCATTCAATTAACCTACTCACTTTATTCGTTTCCATATTATCACAATGAGTTTCGAAAAAAAGGGTTACTCCCAAGATGATGAGTTTGAAACCAGCTCTCGTGAATTTGAACAGCCATTCCAAGGTTCAGCCTTCCAGAGGCTTGCTCATTCTTTCAAGAGACAGCCAGTCCATATCCCAGCTGGTGTTGATCTCGATAGTATGGATCCACAAACGCGTAATAACTACCTATTGTCCATCCAACCAATTAAGAAAGATGCCCTTTCTGCCAGACATATCCAATTCATTGCCATTGGTTCCACTATTGGTACTGGTTTATTCATTGGTCTTGGTTACTCCTTGGCTCAAGGTCCAGGTGCCACTTTGATTGGTTTTTCTGTCGTCGGTTTGGGTATTTATGCTGTTGTTCAAGCTGGTGCTGAAATGGTTGTCGCGTATCCTATTTCTGGGTCTTTTGCTTCTCATGTTTCTAGATTCGTTGACCCAGCCATTGGTTTCACTGTCTCCACAAATTATGCCTTAGCTTGGTTGATCTCTTTCTCATCTGAAATTATTGGTGCCTCTATGACTATTTCTTACTGGTCTACTATCAACCCTGTTGCTTGGGTTGGTCCTATCTGGGTTTTCATCATTGGTTTGAATTTACTTGGTACTAGAGCCTTTGGTGAATCTGAGTTCTGGTTATCTATCATTAAAGTTGCTGCTATTATAATCTTCATTATTATTTCTATTGTTTTGATTTGTGGTGGTGGTCCAGGCAATACAACTGGTTATATTGGTACCAAATACTGGAGGGACCCAGGTGCCTTTGTCAAGCCAGTCCTGAAGAGTATCTGTTCCACTTTGATTTCTGCTGGTTTCTCTTTCGGTGGTACTGAATTATGTATCATTTCCGTCGAAGCTAACGGTAGGGCCATTTCCAGAGCTACCAAGTTAGTGTTCTGGAGAATCTTGTTCTTCTACGTTGTTACTATCGTAGTTATTGGTTGTCTGGTCCCATACACTGATGAAAGATTATTAGGTGGTAAAACCAGTGAAGATATCACTGCTTCTCCATTCGTCATTGCCTTAGCTAACACTGGTGGTAAATTCGGTGAACGAGTTTCCCACTTCATGAACGCTGTCATCTTAGTCGCTGTCTTGTCTGTCTGTAACTCATCTGTCTTTGCCTCTGCCAGAGTTATCCAATCATTAGGTGCTACTGGTCAAATTCCATCCATCTTTGGTTACATTGATAATGCTGGTAGACCGTTGATGGGTATTGCCGTTGGTGCTGTTTTCGGTCTATTATGTTTCGTTGTTGCCTCGGCTAACCAGAGCACTGTTTTCACTTGGTTATTCTCTTTATGTTCAATCTCTTCTTTCTTCACGTGGTTTTCTATCTGTTTTGCTCATATTAGAATGAGATGGGCTTTCGCTAAGCAAGGTAGATCTCTTGATGAATTACCACATAAAGCCCAATTAGGTATCTGGGGCTCTTACATTGGATGTCTCGTCTTCTCTTTGGTTATCATTGGTGAAATCTGGATTTCAGCTTGGCCATTGGGGGGTACTTCAACAGCTATTGGTTTCTTCCAGAACTGTTTGTCCATTCCTTTGATGATTGTTGTTTTTATCGTCTACAGAATTGTCTTTGGTTTAGTGGCCAAGAGACCATTGATAACTTTAACTGATATTGATTTAGACACCGGTAGAAGGTACCCAGATATTGATATCTTGAAGCAAGAACAAGCTGAAGATGAACGTATCTACCAACAAAGATCAATCTTCTACAAGGTGTACAGATTCTTCTGTTAGACTTGGGTATTTGGGTGTGGTAATTAAGAATATTTTTGTACAATAAGTTTAATGTCATTATGGTTTAATATGTTATGATTCTATATAGTTTTCGCTTAGGGTTGTTAAATTACACTGGGCTCCCGAAATAAGCCCTGGATAATTTCCTCTATCGGATGGTAAACCCTTATCAGTTCTACTAGTGTTTTTGTAGAAGAGCACTTAAATTAGAGTCTCGACTCTCTGGCTAACTTCCAAGTTCCAATTACCAAATCTCGTTTAACAGAGAGGTAAACGACAAACGAAACTATACGAAAATCTCTCAAGCTGCTAAACGAGAAACCAGAAACGCGCGTAGATCCTTTCTTTTTCCGCGATCCTTACAAATAGAGAAATATGTACAGCAGAACATGTGGGAATTTTCAAGGAAAGATGAAGGTTTAGGAGGAAGCAACAAATATTACAAAAAGATTGTCTAGTATTTCAAGTATCAGCTTCACCCTTCTTTGATTAACTTACTGTCTTTGGATTGTTCATTCATTCATTTCAACATGAGGTATGTACTCCTCATAAGATCTGAGGTTTTCAACGGCCTACAGCTCTTTATGTGTTTTTTTTTTTTTTTCTATTGTTTGGGTTTCTGGTCTGATCACATCAGACCATATTTCTTTGACAACTTGAGTTGAATACTAACAAGCTGAATAATAGTAACGTTCTTCTTAATATTCCAGTTTCAATTGCTCAAAATTCAACCTTTGTTGAAAACTTTCAACAATTGTCTGCTGCTCCAGAATTATCTTTAAACTTCATTGAAAAGTTATGGGCTTCTTACTACTTATACATCAACAACGATATCTTTGCCACCGGTTTGTTGTTCTTCTCTTTACATGAGCTTATGTACTTTGGTAGATGTTTACCATGGTACATTATTGATTGCATTCCATACTTCAGAAAGTACAAGATCCAAGCCACCAAGATCCCATCCAACAGAGAACAATGGGAGTGTTTGAAATCCGTTTTGATCTCCCATTTCTTAGTCGAAGCCTTCCCTATTTGGTTCTTCCACCCAGTCTGTAACATGATTGGTATCTCCTACCAAGCACCATTCCCATCTTTTGCTAAGATGGCGTTCCATGTTTCTTTGTTCTTCGTCTTGGAAGATTTGTGGCATTACGCCCTCCACAGAGGTTTACACTACGGTGTCTTCTACAAGTACATCCACAAGCAACATCACCGTTACGCTGCTCCATTCGGTTTAGCCGCTGAATACGCTCACCCAATCGAAGTTATGTTGTTAGGTTTCGGTACTGTTGGTATTCCAATCACCTGGGTCTACTTCACTCGTGATTTGCATTTATTCACCATCTGTATCTGGATCACTTTAAGATTATTCCAAGCCGTTGATGCTCACTCTGGTTATGAATTCCCATGGTCTTTACACCACTTCTTACCATTCTGGGCCGGTGCTGAACATCACGATTTACACCACCATTATTTCATTGGTAATTACGCTTCCTCCTTCAGATGGTGGGATTTCACCTTAGACACTGAAGCTGGTCCTGATGCTAAGTTGGAAAGAGAAGAAAGAATGAGATCCAAGGCTGAAGAAAAGAAGTTGAGATAGATTTTTTAATATTTTTTTACTTATAACCCATTCAAACCTTTCTTCATAAATACATATTCTCAAAAACAGCTTTAATACGGTTTCATATACATTTATAGATGATATCAGAGTTATTTATTTATATTCTTTATACACAACGTCAGCACTATTATGTATCTCTCTTAATCATTTTATGATCTAACTTCTTGAATCTGGAATCTCGAGTTTCATAATTATTTTGCTCTACTGAAGAGGTAAGAATCCAATATACAGTTTCCTTATTTATTGTTGCCCAATATCCAAAGAAACAAACGTTGTGCCGAGGATTTAAAAAATAAATCTCAAAACTCACTGTGATGTCTTGAATTCTAGAATCAGGAGACTGAGGTATGTGGACATTCCCGTTCAATTGTTGATCTTCTCCTAATAAATCCTTCGACGTTTGAAAAACAAATCAATTGGTTAGACCGTTAGAGTAGACCACATGTTAAAGAGATTAATATAATAGGATCCACCCCTCTGAAAGAAGGATCAACTATTCAGTGTAAAATGTAAGAGACAACAAATCAACTAAATATTAGACGCTTGGAGAATTGTCTCATCCTGGAGGCTGGGGACTGTTGTGTGAGTTGCCAGCGAATTTTGTATTGTTATGGCGCATGCGGGTAGAACCAACCGAATCCCGAAGATGTATCCGATGGATAATAAGCTATAAATTAGCTTATAAACTAAGATCAGATCATGCCGCATCAGCCCAAGATAACTGTATAATTAACGGTTTTCGAAATGTTTAGAACTGTAAGAATCTGTGTTTTTTTTTTAAATGGGATTGGAAAATAGTAGTACATCATCCCTAAGAAGTTTCAAGAAAGTTGAAAGTGTTCTTACCAGCTTACTTGATCCGTTCAAGATCTCATCATTATAGAAAGAAATAATTGATCTAATCACCGTTAGACTGGTCAACTTTCAAGACTCAACTCATTCTCGATTAAAACAACAAAAGGACTCCAGGGAAACATACCCTACAAGTTATATATTATGTCCAACACTAGCACTGATTTCACAAAAGTTGCCTTCATCACAGGTACAAATTCCGGCATTGGTAAATCTCTAGTGAAAGAGTTCAATTCTCGTAAAGTTAAAGTATACGCCAGTGATTTCCAATTCTCTGAAGATACTCTTGAAGAATTCCAAGCTTTGGGCAATGTCTATACGGATATTGTTGATGTTAAGAACTTAGATCATATCACCTCTGTCCGTGATAAGATTGCTAAGGCTGAAGGTAAGGTTGACTATCTTTATTTGAATGCAGGTGTTGTCTCTGTTGCTCATTGCACTGATATTACGGATGAACAGATGATGAATATTTACAATATCAATCTTTTCTCAATCATGAAAACTGTCAGGGAATTTGTCAGGTTGGTTATCAATGCTAAGGGGACCATTATTTTCTCTGGTTCTATCACCAAGTTCTTGCCTGTTCATTCCAATTCTCTATATGTCTCAACAAAGGCAGCTCTAGATGCTTATGCACATACGCTACAGCTCGAATTAAGAGGTTATGAAGTCAGAGTATTGAACGTCTTAGGTGGTTATATCAAGACTCCAATATTCACCACTCATGTCTCTACAGTTCCTGACAATTCTATCTACAACTTCCCAGAATACACTGAAATTTACGCTGATCGTGAAGTCAATCTTGCTAAAAGCTCCATGGGAGCAATGGAAACTGATGTCTTTGCTAAGCGTGTCTTGGACCAAATTGAGGTTGCTGGTTTGAATCAAGTTAATATCTTTGAAGGTACGAGAGCTTCTATATTATACTACGCTGTCAGATACATTAGTACCGGTGTTATATTTGATAAGATGTTGAACGTCTTTGGTTTGAAGTTCAATTACAGAAAACATTTGGAAAATGATAAGATTGATATTAAACAATATTTGAATTAGGTTAATAATTTCGCCTTGGTACAGTATATTTAATCTGGATTCTGCTACTAGGTTAAGTATAGAAGTACCATTGTCTGTATGATAGAGATCATTTCAGTTGTTAATATTCCTTTTAAAACTTGTAACTTGGTTGGTACGGAACAATTGATGGAATGAGTATTAGTTTGTTCCAAAGGGATTGACCGTACCACGTGTTTTCAATCCTCTATATCTAGTATCTTAGACTATATGTAAAATCCTAAATGTATTGAACGAGTCTTGAAAAGACTAAATTGTATTAATTGATTTACTAATTACACAAGTTGTACCACTATTATTTTGAACTTCAAGAACTCACCAGTTTATTCCAAAAGAAAAAATCAGGAGTAAATCTGGACATATCACGTGACAGAATATTCTAGCATTTTCCCTATTTTTCCAGCAAACTCTCGGTTACGTCGGAATGTTCGGGTGTTCTCTTTGAGTTAATTCTAGAAAATTCGAATCGAGCCATTTTTGACACCTTTCAGTCAGTAATGGAAAATTCCAGAAACCTGGGGTCGTTTGACATAAAATTAGTAATATTAAAACTATAAAAGGATAGTATTTGCCACCCTTGAACTTCCAATAATTCTTTTGCTCAATTGTATCCTTCTTCACTTACACACACACACACACAACTTCAATAGTTTATTTCTAAGCTAAAGGTTTCAAGTTATTACATTTTTTTTTCTCATTAAATACACTCACACTTACATACAAACTACACAATGTCCAAAGCTATCGGTATTGATTTAGGTACAACATACTCCTGTGTTGCACACTACACAAACGACACAGTTGAAATCATTGCCAATGACCAAGGTAACAGAACAACACCATCCTACGTCGCCTTCACTGACACAGAAAGATTAATTGGTGATGCTGCTAAGAACCAAGCTGCTATGAATCCTGCCAACACTGTCTTTGACGCTAAGAGATTGATTGGTAGAAAGTTTGACGATCCAGAAGTTGTTAAGGATGCTAAACATTTCCCTTTCAAGATTGTTAACAAGGATGGTAAGCCAAACATTCAGGTTGAATTCAAGGGTGACACCAAGACCTTCACTCCTGAAGAAATCTCATCTATGATCTTGACTAAGATGAAGGAAACTGCAGAAGCTTACCTTGGTTCCACTGTCAAGGATGCTGTTATCACTGTCCCAGCTTACTTCAACGATTCTCAAAGACAAGCTACTAAGGATGCTGGTTTGATTACTGGTTTGAACGTCTTAAGAATTATCAACGAACCTACCGCTGCTGCCATTGCCTACGGGTTAGACAAGAAGGGTAAGGAAGAACACAACGTCCTTATCTTCGATTTAGGTGGTGGTACTTTCGATGTCTCCTTATTATCCATCGATGACGGTGTTTTCGAAGTCAAGGCTACTGCCGGTGACACTCACTTAGGTGGTGAAGATTTCGATAACAAGTTGGTTGATCACTTAGCCAATGAATTCAAGAGAAAGAACAAGAAGGACTTGACTGGTAACCAGAGATCTTTAAGAAGATTAAGAACTGCTGCTGAAAGAGCCAAGAGAACTTTATCTTCATCTGCTCAGGCTTCCATCGAAGTTGACTCCTTGTTCGAAGGTATTGATTTCTACACTTCCATCACCAGAGCCAGATTTGAAGAATTATGTGCTGATTTATTCAGATCCACTTTAGACCCAGTTGAAAGAGTCTTGAGAGACTCCAAGATTGACAAGTCTCAAGTTGATGAAATCGTCTTAGTTGGTGGTTCTACCAGAATTCCAAAGGTCCAAAAGTTAGTCTCTGAATTCTTTGGTGGTAAGGAACCAAACAAGTCCATCAACCCAGATGAAGCTGTTGCCTACGGTGCTGCAGTCCAAGCTGCTATTATCACTGGTGATACCTCTAACACCAAGACTCAAGACTTGTTGTTACTAGATGTTGCTCCATTGTCCTTGGGTATTGAAACCGCTGGTGGTATCATGACTAAGTTGATTCCAAGAAACTCTACCATTCCAACTAAGAAGTCTGAAACCTTCTCAACTTACGCTGACAACCAACCAGGTGTCTTGATCCAAGTCTTTGAAGGTGAAAGAGCTAAGACTAAGGACAACAACATCTTGGGTAAGTTTGAATTATCCGGTATTCCACCAGCCCCAAGAGGTGTTCCACAAATCGAAGTCACTTTCGATATTGATGCTAATGGTATCTTGAACGTCTCTGCTCTTGAAAAGGGTACTGGTAAGTCCAGTAAGATCACCATTACCAATGACAAGGGTAGATTATCCAAGGACGATATTGAAAGAATGGTTTCTGAAGCTGAAAAGTTCAAGGCTGAAGATGAGGCTGAAGCTGAACGTATCACATCTAAGAATGGTGTTGAATCTTACGCTTACCAATTGAAGAACACTATTTCCGAAGCAGCTTTCAAAGAAAAGGTCGGTGAAGAAGATCAAGCCACCTTATCCAAGGCTATCGAAGAAACTATCACTTGGTTGGATGATTCACATGCTGCTTCCACCGAAGAATACAAGGACAAGCAAAAGGAATTAGAAGGTATTGCTAACCCAATCATGACTAAGTTCTACCAAGCTGGTGGTGCCCCAACTGGCGGTGCTGCTCCAGGTGGTTTCCCAGGTGGTGATGCTCCAGGCGCTGGTGGCGACTCTGGTCCAACTGTTGAAGAAGTTGATTAATTCAATTGTCACAGACGCTTATCTAGTTCCATAAGTTGTTTTATTTATTTGGTTTAAAGAGGTTTTATTCATGGTTTTTATACATAGTTTTAATTGTTTTTTATAAAATTCTAATCTATTAAATTTATTTTTTATTACATTGCTTTCAAGATACTTCTGAAGTATTGTACAAATAGCTTCTAGACGCCTTAAGTATATAATAATATAAAGAATTTTAAGTGGGTCATGTCCTGTAATAATAGTTGCAGATCCCAAAACAAAAAAAAAGACAGTATCAAAGATTAAATCAGACAGCAAATTACTTTGATGGTTCAAAGTTTATTCTGATTTATAATATTCTATTAAATAAACAAGATTTTAAATACTCAGAGGATTCCTTTGAGGGGGAAATTCTCAAAATTTTCTTTAACCCTTGGGATTCGTAGACATGTTGTGGTAGATCGTGTAGACCTCGTGTTCGCAAGCAAATAATAATGAATATTTAAACAAGGGAAATTTTGCCACTGGATACTAGTAGATGTCTCAAATTTGGATGTTATTCCCAGAATTAGGAAGGAAAATATTTTTGACTGATGAAGCATTTCCACACCCAAGTCAGTTACTGGATAGGCCAATATATCCAGATTCTTAATTAGAAATTTAAGTCAGATCGATATGTCATTTCCAGTAGGAAAGAGAAATATTCCAATCGGTATCGATTTAGGTACCACCTACAGCTGTGCTGCCTACATTAAACCCAATAAGCAACCTGAAGTCATCACCAATAATGAGGGTGATAGAACCACTCCTTCGTATGTCTCCTTCAATCGTGAGGATAGACTTATTGGTGTTCCTGCTAAGAACTATTCTACTTTAAAGCCACAAAATGTTGTCTACGATGCTAAGAGATTTATCGGTAGAAAATTCTCTGATGAAAAGGTTCAAAAGGATATCTTGAATTATGGTTTCAAGGTTATCGATGTGGAAGGTAAACCTTACATTGAAATAGACAATGAAGATGGTGGCTCAACCAAATTTGCCCCTGAACAGATCTCTGCTATGGTTTTAGAATCCTTAAAGTCCCGTGCTGAACAAACTTTAGGTCAAAAAGTCGCAGATGCCGTCATCACTGTTCCTGCTTACTTCACTGGTACCCAACGTCAATCTACTAAGGATGCTGGTAAGATTGCTGGTCTGAATGTCACCAGAATCATCAACGAACCAGCAGCCGCTGCTTTGGCTTATGGTATTGGTACAAGCAACATTGGTGTTCATAACATCTTGGTTTTTGATCTTGGTGGTGGGACTTTTGATGTATCTATTTTGAATGTTAACCATCACGAGTTCACTGCCATTGCAACAGGTGGTAACAATCATTTAGGTGGTGGTGATTTCGATGTTTTGATTGTAGAGTACTTCTCTAAAGAATTTCAAAAGAAATTCGGTGTTGATTTGACAGGTAATTCAAAATCTATGACAAGATTGAGAATGGCTGCTGAAAGAGCCAAGATCACTCTATCTTCAAATACTGTTGCTTATACTGATATTCCTTCCTTGTTTGAAGGACATGATTTCACGACCAGTATCACCAGAGCAAAGTTTGAAGATTTATGTGATGACTTATTTGAAAGTACCATCGAAGTGGTTGAGTCGACTCTGAAGGACTCTAAGTTGAAAAGGAGAGAGATTAAAGAGATAGTTCTTGTCGGTGGATCTTCAAAGATCCCAAGGGTTCAAGAACTTATCTCTGAGTTCTTTGACGGTAAGATTCCGTGCCAATCTATCAATCCAGATGAAGCTGTCGCCATTGGTGCAGCTTTGTTGGCCTCTTCAATTGTAGAATTGAATGAGGGGAAAGAAGAATCTATCAAACTTAAGGATATAAACCCATTGTCACTTGGTGTCTCTGTCTCTGATGGGACATTGGACGTTATCATTCCACGTAACACTAAACTACCAGCTTTAGCCACAAATCCTTATAAAACAGCATCTGATTCCCAAACCTCTTCTCGAATTCGTGTCTTTGAAGGTGAAAGGTTAATGGCAGAAGACAACACTTACTTATCTTCATTCAACCTTGGTCCATACCCCTCTTTACCTAAGGGACAATTCACCTACGATGTCACCTTTAAACTTGATGTTGATGGGATTTTGAACATGACCGCCGTTTCGTCAAGTCATAAAGGCATCAACAGTGAGTTCTCTGTTACAAGAGATCAAAATTCCCTAAGTGTTGATGAGATTGAAAAGATGTTGAGAGATGCTGAATTTTTCAAGGAAAAGGATCAATTCAAGTCATTAGCTCTTAAACATCTAAAAGTGTTAGAAGATACCGTTTATGAGTTAAAGAGAAAGCTTAGATCCCGTCAATTCAAGTCAAACTTGAAGCCAATCGATTTTAAAAATTTAGAAGCAACTCATACTGCTTACAATGATTGGATCGAACAGAATAAAGACACTGCTACTATGGAGATTTTCCAACAAGTTTTAAAGGAATTCAAAGAAATTACATGTAAATATTACAAGTAGGCCTCATTGTGTTTTCCCCCAAATTCCAAATATTGTCTACACGAGATAAATCCTCAAAAAAAAAAAAAAAAAAAAAGAAAAAACATCGAAGATTAGGCCATGTTCTGATTTGAATTCTCATATATTGGAATCGGTATCTTTTATTAAGAACTATCTACAATCTGATGAATTTCAATCTTGATCAACTGAAATATTTAATAAATATTATTGCCGGTACATTCTCCAATCATCTGGTAGTAGCCTTTAGCTAGTGTTAAGTTCTCTGTAATCAGGTGTCTTAGAAAGAAACACCAACTGGTACAACGTATTGTCTTTATCCCATAGGCCATAACATAAATGTAAATGTAACACCCGAACAATCATGATTCGCTCGGGTGAAAAATTTTAGTGAAGAAAAGAAGATGTAGTACATATTATTTGATCACCCGAAAAATCATTCATTCAGGACAAAAAACTAAAAAAAACCACTGGACAGTAATATTTTAAGATATGTCGATATTTCCTTGCATAATATACATTGTTAATTTCTACAATGGATAATCATACTCTACAAGAAAAAAGAAGAAGAAAATAATTCCCAAAAAATCAACCATTAAAATATCTAAGCAAAGTATTAAAAATTTACAAAGACAACCTTGGTTCTTAGAATCAAGGTTCTAGAATGCAATCAGGGTAAAACAGAACTCCTGAGCATACCACCATCCAGTACCAGACGGTAGTGACCAATAAAAAGGAGAATATTCCTCCTATTATGAGAAGATGACATCTCATCTCTCCTACCTGCATGAACTTAAATTCTGCCAAGGTTTATGACCCGATAGACTTTTTGTCTGTTACATCTGAAATATCCGATGCCTTTAAAGTGATATTTAACACTTGGGTACATACCAGCAAATAATTTCTGGCATTCAATCAGCTAATTTTCTGATTGGTGATCCTGTAAGTTTTTCTAACTTGAGTGGACCGTTGGTCATGTGGTTTCGGATAATCCAAAACATCACGTAATGTGATACAAGTGGTTGCTTAACCACCTGTGAAATCTACTGAAGAAAATTATTCCACAGAGAATGGGTGAGAATTTAACAATTCTAATTGAGGGAAAAAAGCAAAATGACGGATGAGAAAAAGGAACCATATTCTTCAAGGACTTTTGATTGAATGGATAATTGAAATACACCAACGTAACTAAGTAAATAGTACATCAGATTAAAAACTTCCAAACAAACAATCACCTTACCTTCAGGGTTCAAATCTCCGAACCAAGAACAAACAAACAACCAGCAAACAAAACAACAAACATTCCTAACAAAAAAACAACAACAACAGTAACTTTCAAGACTAGTAATTAACAGCCACCAACAGAGGAATTGACATGTCCACAAGAGGTGGTTATGATTGTAGTAGTATGAATGAGACAGTAGTGGAGTATTGTGGATGAGTGGATGAAGCAAGGATGAATGAGGATTGGAACTATGACTTTTACCATTGAGCCCACCAGAAAACCACCGATATGTATCTGGATTGGCAACAACTTGGAGGATGAATCAGCTTCAGGGGAAAAAAAACTCAGGCGTGAGGAAAGGAAATTTGTTTTATCATTGATTGTAGTTTGAGGAAAGGGAAACTGGGGATTCTTTTGCCCCTTTTATAATTGAAATTTTACTTTCAAAAAAATTTGGTTTTCTGAATTTTTATTATTTTAATATTATTTTGCCTTGTTTCAATAAATTACGTAATATGATCCTTAATTTAATTATATAATATTAAGTTAACTGCATGGTTTAGTAGTAATTCTGTCATTTTATAATGGGTTTCTTTCTCTGCCAGTTCTGTACGGGTTTTGATCTAACCTATGATCCACGTGAAATCGGGACACGGGGCGAGTTTGAGGCGGGAAAATGACGACGACCAATGTGGCAGGTCGGTTGGCAGCTGTTAAATCCAGATAACCCAATATTTCTTGAGGGGGTTTTCTCTACCGACCTCTTTGGACTCTATCTTAATTGTGGTCTATCTGTTCTTGAACTCTATTATTTCGTTAAGTCTTTGGGGTTATTGTGACTTAAATCATGTACAACTCAGGCTTCAACGGTGGTCAACAACAGCCGCTGTATGGCCAACAGACTGGTTATAATCAACAACAACAACAACCAATGTATCAACAGCAAATTGGATATCAACAACAGCCAATGTATCAACAACAACCATTGGGATCCCAGGCTACGGGCTACCAACAACCATTGTACGGACAAGCTACTGGCTATGCTCAGCCATTGCAAGCTCAAGCCACTGGTTATGCTCCGCCACAACAAACTCAATCCCAATCTTCTTCAACTCTTAAGATTCCTAACATCCGTCTCTCTTTCTTAACTGCTGAAACTCAACAAAAGTATGAACAATTGTTCCGTTCTTCTGTGCCATCCAACTCTCAAACCATTCCTGCTTCTAATGCTAGAGACATCCTATTACGTTCCGGTTTAGCTGCGCAACAATTATCTCTCATCTGGGAACTCTCCGACTTGAACAAATCTGGAGAATTGTTGTTCCCTGAGTTCTGTCTTTCTTTATACTTGGTTGAATCAGCTTTACAAGGTAGAGAATTGAGAGTCTTACCTTCTGTCAAGGGTGAAGTTGAAGGTTTTGTCGATGCCATCAACTTCAGTATTGGTGATCCAGAACCAGAAGCTAAGAGAAAGACCCCATTTGATGAATTGATTGGAGCTGGTGTTAGTTTTGGTGGTCAGCCTGCTTTACAACCTCAGATGACTGGTTATTCTGCCTTACAGCCACAACGTACTGGTTTCTCTCAGCCTTTAGTGTCTCAATCTACTGGCTACTTACCACAAACCTCCTTTAGTGGTGGTGGTGGTGGTGGCAATATTAACTTTGCTATGCCTTTGCAACCACAGTCTACTGGTTTCAACCAAGGACCACCACCTTCAACTTCATTTGGTTCTATGCCATTACAGGCTCAAACAACTGGGTTCCAGCCATTGTTACCACAACAGACTGGATACCAACCAAATTATCAGCCCCCAGCCTTATTACAAGCTCAAAAGACTGGTGTTGGTAATAATACTCTATTCCAGTCTGCTTTGTTACGTCCACAGGCCACCGGGTTCCAAAACATGAACCAATATTCCAACAATTCCAATAATCAGGCTTTCATCCATGATGGCGAAAGACAGAAGTTCTACAATATATTTGCTCAATATGATTCCAAGAAATCTGGTAAGATGGATGCCCAAACTTGTGCTGAGATCTTCAGAAAGTCTGGTTTGAACCGTGCTGAATTGGAAAAGGTTTGGAATTTGATCAATGAAGGTAACAAACCGTTCCTAACTAGAGAGCAGTTTGCCCTGGGGATGTGGTTGATCTACAAGAAATTGAACGGTAATGAGTTGCCTTTGAGATTACCTGATAGCTTGAAGCCAAAAAGTGAGGTTGTTTTGGATGAAGTTAAGGAAAGTTTGAAGGGGTTCGGTAATGTCAATGGCAGTGGTAACCGTTCTTCATTTGGTTCTGTCTACACCGATCCAAAGAAGGACGAACAAGAACAAGAAGAACAAGAAATCACTGAGAAACAACCAAAGGATGTTGATGAATTGACCTACATCAAGCAGCAATTGTCTGAATCTCAAACAAAGTTGAAGGCTTTGCAATTTGAAATCAACCAAGACAAAGAGGCTGAATCTCGTGAGACTCAGGCTAATCTTCAAGCCATTGAACAATTGAAATCTCAGATCAGATCTCTTCCGCCACAATCTGCGTCTTCTCATCGTTCTTTAGAATTGAAGACCAAGTTGAATGACCTAACTTCTACCCAATTACCACAGTTGATTTCCAATATCTTGGCAACCGAATCTTCTATTGCCGATGCCAAGATTGAGCTATTCAAGGTCCAACATCCTTCTTCGATTACAGGCACAGGTCCAAATGGTACTGTGACTGCCCACGATATCCAGAAGGCCAAATCCAAGGCCTTGTTGAACCAAAGAATGGCTGCCTTAACAGGGAGATCAAGCTCCTCCAGCGCTCCAGACTACGAAGCGGAACAGGCCCAGTACAACGCTCATGTTTCGCAGATGAGAGATCAGGAGAAGAAGGATAAGGAAATGATCTGGGATGTTGAACGAGGTATCAAGGAAATCATGAAGGGTATCAACTTAGGTAATACTGATAGCAACAGTAAGAGTGAGGAGAATAAATGGGTTTACGGTGTTGGGCTCAGTGAAGAAGTTGGTCAGTTTGTCAAGGAATTGAGAATGAAGGATGCTCCTGCTTCCACCTATTCATCTGCTAGAGCTTCTCCGGTTCATCAAACTGCTGCTTCATACTCTCAACCATCTGCTCCATCTGTACAATCTCAGCAAACCAGGGCTCCAGAACCTTCCAAATCCCCAGAAGACAGAGCCGCCTTCTTGAAAGAACAAGCTCAGAAGCGAATGAAGGAACGATTGGCCAAGTTCGGTATCAAGAGAGACTTCGGTTCTAATAGACAAAGCTCTCCTCAATCGGTTGCCTCTCCTCAGGCCGAATCGGAATCGGAATCACCAGCCCCAACTCCGGTCCAACAACCATCATCGAGCCCAGCTCCTGTTCAAGCCCAGCCAGAAGTCGAGCAACCAATCCCAGTTGTTGTTGTTGCCAAACCACCAAAACCAACACCTCCACCAAAGCCTATTTCTAGAACTGTTTCTGTCAACGCTCAGCCATCAAATCCACAAGTTGCTGCACAATCTGATGATGAAGATGATGAAGATGATGAAGAAAAGGCTTTGAGAGCCCAGTTGGAAGCTCTGAAAATAAAGAAGCAAAGGGAGAAAGAGGAAAGAATGAGAAAGTTGCGTGAGCAATTGGAAAAAGAAGAACAGGAGGATGAACAAGCAACTATTAGTCAAGAACCTGTCAAGACTTATGCACCATCTTCTTCTTCTTCTTCTTCCAAAGTCCAAGAACTGGCTAAGCAGGAACACCACGAATCCAATCCTTTCGGTAAACCACCAACTTCCCAAGTGGCTACAGCAACTCCTGTGGCAATCTCCTCCAATAATCCGTTCGGTAAACCACCTCAGGCCCAACAGCAATACTTCCAGGCATCTCAACAGAAAGCGCCAACTCCTAGTGCTGCTCCTATCAACCCATCTTTGATTGCCCAACAACGTAAGGCCCAACGTGGTGGTGACTCGGACTCGGATGATTCTTGGGGTGATTCTGACAAAGAACAAGATAACGATGATGACGAAGAAGAAGAATTGGTCAACAGACAAGGTGCTGCTAAATTGGCTGGTTTGTTGTTTGGTAGTGCTGGTGGTATGGGTTCTCAAAGAGGTAGCACAAACAGTATTCCTCAGACCAGCACCCCTCCTTCTCCTCCTCCTCCTCCTCCGCAACAGCTACAACCAAAGGAAAAGGCTGTCCCAATTGCTGCTCCTTTGCCAGTTTTAAATAAGCCTGTTGAATCCGTTGCTGAACCGGTTTCTAGTTCTCCAATTGCGGCTGAACCAGTTTCAGTTTCACAAGAGCAACCTCTTCAGGCTCCACCTGTTCCAATCGCTGCTCCTTTGCCAACACTGTCAACTCCACCACCACCACCACCACCACCACCTATTCCACAAACCTCTGCTCCTGCTACTTCTGAAGAAGTTTACACCCCTCCTGTCTTATCCACCTCTGAAACAGCTGTCGCCGATTCAGCTCATGTCGGACAGGAACAGCTCTTCACAGCTCGTTCTCCACCTGTCATGCAAGCTCCACCTTTGCCACAGTCATCATCAACACCTCCAATCCCAGTAGCTCCACCACCACCATCCTCTATTCCTCCACCACCACCTCCACCTCCACCGATGTCAGATGCCCCAACCTTTGAAGCTGTTGTTCCACAGGTACCAACTGCTCCACCAATCCCTTCAACTCAAGCCCCTTCTCCTCCTCCTCCTCCTCCATTGCCAAGTTTTGCTGCTCCACCTGCTCCACCATTACCAACCTTTTCAGCTCCTTCAATGCCAGAAACTCCATCTGGTATCCCTCCACCTCCTCCTCCACCGCCTACTGGCTTTGCTCCACCATTACCAACAGTAGGGGCTCCTCCTCCTCCACCAGTTTCTGCTATCCAACAATCAAACCCAGCCCCAGCTAATCCTATGGGTGGATTGCCATTCTTAGCTGATATTCAAAAGAGACGTGATGATAAAAATGTTGTTGGTTGAAGAGTTTGGTAGGTGTAGCTGGATATGAAAAAAAAAAATAAGATAAAATAAAATAAATAGATCATGTACAGGTACTATATTATATTTTAAAAAAAAGTTGAATCAATGGTATATTTAATTTGTGTTTTTATTTTCTTTATATAATATATTGAATTTAAATACTTTTATTTGATCTATATTTTAATTAGTAAATTAAACCCAACTGATTATTTCGATATAACAGCTAGGATGTACGTATATTGTAAATTAAACCCAACTGATTATTTCGAATATAACAGCTAGGATGTACGCGTATATTATACTAGATCTATAAATAAAATAATTTATAACATAAAATTTAACGTAATTGATCATCAAATTTTTATTATTTAATTTATATACAAATATTGGAATTTAATATACAAATGCATGTATAAATTAATTTAGGCTAGATAAATGTATATTAAAATTTATTTTATACGCGTACTATAATTTTAAAATTCAAAAACAAATATCTTAATATTTATATTAATTTATAGATCACAGATGTGTGCTCAAAACAAGTCCGGGTAAGGGATCTATATAAACCTGCTCCGAGATAGTTTAGTGGCTAGAATCTCCGTTTGTCGCATGGTGGACCGGGGTTCGATTCCCCGTCTCGGAGTTTCTTTTTTTGTAGATTTGGACATGTAATCCAATTTGGAGATTTTTTTTTTTGCATGTGAAAGCAAGTTTCAACTTAATAAAAAGGTAAATGTGTTGTTTAACATGAAAGTTGTTACTTGCCTTGGGACTCTGAAAACTTGGCAAATCACCACTTAATAAAAACATTCCCACAACAAAACATACTGATCCGAATCTAAAAAGAATGAATACCTATCTACTCAGATCCTAAATATATTAAATCTCCAAAGCTTTTCCAAGAAATTTATATCTAGGGCAACAAAGTTAACCAAGTCTCAATTTTTGAAAACACAGTAACTCACAAATGCAATGTACCTTTATCAAGTAAGCACCTTTGTGCGGTCAATTACATGTCTGAAATTGAAAAAAAACTAAAGAACAAAAATTAAATGCGCTGGCCCGGAGTCGAACCGGGGGCTCAAAGATGGCAACTTTGAATTTTACCGCTAAACCACCAGCGCTTGAATAATAACAGAAAATAGTGCTATTGATCAACATGATTGATTTCCGAAAGGCTTTCGATCGTTGTTGCTAAAAAGTTTGAAATGATGAAATATTTGGAAACGTTGAATTGGAAGTTTGATGGTCTCTATAGAAGTTATCAGTAATTAAAGTAGATATATGTGTTATTAGTTTTTTTATATTTTAATTGAAACGTTTATTGAAAAAAAAAACCCATATCATTTGTGGAAATATTGTCGACCATGGGAATCGCTAGATGGTATAGTTTGAAGCAGTGGTTGTATTTTGGGGTGGAAAGCTTGAAGGATGTACTTCATACTCACTACCAGATGAAGGGCTACTACAGATAAATGAAGAAAAGAATTAGAAGGATATGAGGATTGAGTATCCAGATGTATCGCTATTCCTAGAAAGTGAAACCAGAGCGTAAACAGTTTCATCAGATTGAGACTTTCTTCATACGGTACGGATTGGTTTGTTCATATAAAAACACGGTATAAGTTAATAATTCGGGTGGAGTCAATATGAATTAATGAGGGTTCTAATGGTCTTGTTCTTACAGGGGTGTTAGTGGTTTCATAATTGTCCAACACTAAGCAACCAGAGGCAATTGTTCATGAAATATCAACATAAAGATATGACCCAGTTGTTACTAAACTATGTTTTGAGGAGAAGGAAACTGAATCGAAGGCAGTTGAAGTTTAAGATTTCAAGATAGAGGATTTACTGATTATGATAGGATTCGCGTGGTTGATTGAAGAAGAGGTGATACTTGGAGATTGCAGGTGAACATTCTGTTTGAATATTGGGTCAGAGAACTCTTTGATTCTGATTTGATATGACCTAGGAAGCCTATCGTTGTTCTTTAATAAATTCCAGATATGTTCAAGATCCTTATTCTTTGTTTGATCATTCAACAAATTGGAGCGTCTGTCTGAGTTGACAAATCAAATAACAGCCTTTCTCACAAGCAATATGTAATCTTCAAGAATGTCTCTGTAGACAACACTGTCTGTTCCTTGAACAGCAAAACTGATGTTCATTTCTTGTTGAACAATCGACATTAGTTGATGTAGATGTTTGAATCGGTCGTCATTTCTTTGAATAAATCTCTTTAAGATCTGAATAGGATCCTTATTAGAACTCATTCCATGGTCTTGATCAAATCTCCTAACTGTATGTGATAATAGATTGATTAAGTCAGCCTTGATAGTCTGAGAGATGTTAGATTCGTCGGCGATAGTACCAGTTTCAAATAGTTCTCTTAGGACAGCTTCAATCTCAGATCCCGTGATATGGCTTGAGACAATAGAGTACCAATCCTCCAGATTGACGTGCTCATCCAATAGCAAGCGTTGTTTGGATAGTTCAGCATTAATCTTTTCAAAGTAGGAAGTAACAGCAGATCTTTCTTTGAAAGGACGAGACCCATGTGAGGTTTCAAGGCTCTGTATTTTTGATTTGAGATCCTTTTCGAGTTGAAGTCTCTCAGTTCTTTCTTTGATGGCACTGATGTGATCAATGGAAATACTTGTAAGATCTAATTCAGCGAGCTCGGAAGCAGACATGATTGAGATTGCATTGAGGCTCGGGATTTCATTCGTGATTGGAGAGATTAATGGTTCCTCGTCATTTGTACTAGCGATAGTACCATCATCTATACTAGTGGTAGTACTGGATGTTTCGATTCCTGGTAGTTGCACCATTTTAGATAATGAAAATATATTAGTTTATACAATGACTCTAACTCGTGCTATGAATGTGGCGAAGTCTTCAGCAGCAAGACTTCCCTTTTATATCTTGCGTAGAAGTTTGCTTCACATAACAAACTTCCCTTCAAAATGTCTAGTTCCGATATGTCTGATCATGCAGAATGACCCAATATTCAAACACATTCAATAGATAATTGAAATCCATTTATTGCTCTTATATGAATGTTAAGGTTTGCAACAACTTAAACTGGTAAATCTCAAGCTAAGAAATTTGAAATGATGAATTATTTTGAAACGTTGAATTGGAAGTTTGGTTGTCTTTATAGAAGTTATGAGTTAAATTAGATATATTATGTCTTATTAGTCTTTATATATTATAATTGAAAGTTTTATTGAAAAAAAAAAGATACAAATTATGTTATAATTCGATTTAATATTAAAGATATATACATACGTGTTTGACCATAGTTGGGTAGAATTTTGATTTTTACAAAAAAAAGTGAGGCAGACAGGAATTGAACCTGCAACCATTCGATTACACTCAATTCCTTACATTTTCCGAAGAAAATGCCAGTTCTTATACTGGAGTCGAAAGCTCTACCATTGAGCCACTGCCCCTACTTCTGTTTACGTTGAAACATGATGATTTAAACACAACGAAGGACAAGATACACGTGATAACGAAGGACAAGATACACGTGATAACGAAGGACAAGATACACGGGATCGTCGACAACTGGTGAATCAACTATATAGAGGAAAATTCCCACATAGTCGGATCTGGTCAAGAACTGACCGCAGTGTATACTAAGATATTATTTAAAATATAGGTTAGAAGTTCATTAGATCTCAAGGTTTCTGATCGAAATCACTGGTTGCACCTCCGCCTCCACCGTCAGTAAATACAGGGTCAGTAGCACTCATTAGTTTGTTATCTGGTATATATTTCCTTAAAGTCCTCTTACTGAGGGCTTCGACCTTGTCCTTCGCTCTCGTTGGGCACGTCTATTAAGTTATATTTATATAAGTGAAAAGTTTTCCAGTTGTCTTCAAGTATGATCATGTGGCACTAGATATGTGTCTCTTCTCATTAGCTGTTGGTTAGACTCGGAGTATGAGTGTCACTGACTTCCCTAACAGGTAGTATCGGCGGATAGTGCTTGTCAACCAGAGTGATTCCTGTTAGTTCTTCTAGAACCTTCTATTCATCTTCAACAGTTTCATAAATCAAGACGATCACAACTATTATTGTACGACTTATCATCTTCCATCAGATAACTAATATTGTACGATTTGTCTTCGTACTTTTACTCTCGGGATAAATCGAAACTGCAGCGTGTTACCAAAGATTGACTTCCGGTTTTGACATTACTAGTACATTAATAGTAAATTATTACAGAGTATGATTGGGAGTCGCCATATTTGTTTTTGTTATAGTATGGACCAGAAAATTTAAAATGTTTTAGAGAATATGTTTAGCTTTGATCTAGGCCTATTATGGATCTACAATTATTTTATTACAAAGTTTAAAGGGGTTGATGACTCTGTATTCACATAGAATATCTTACAGTATTACGATGTACATGAAGGTTTCTTTGCAAAATGATTTTAAAGAGGCTAGTAAAAATGAAGAACACTAAAGAAAACAAAAGGCCAGCATTTCCATAAAAAATTATCAGCTTCCGGAGGGTGTGCAAGAATCATCAGATCATTAAGAACATTAATAATACTTGAGTTTTGAATTACTGGTTAAAGCCACAACATCGGATAATTGACGGGGTAGTAAGTCTAATATGTGTGTTGAACCCTCTCCTTGTCTGGTGTTGTGATATGACATCGCTCTTGTGTATTCGTCTATGTATGTATTGTGTGCTATGCTTTCAGTGTCTATATGTGTGCTATGTACGTGCGCCCTAACAGGACGTCACGTGCAGTAATAGAAAGCGAGAATATCTTACGTAAGTCCACACTCGTTCACTCTCTCACTTCCTCTACTATACTTGGATACTGTGTGTGTTATCTAAGCATGTAGGAATGTATTGGGATGAAGAGTTTTCACCCTGGGTGTCGTCAGGATATTCTCGCTTACTACTTTCGAACGTGATGTCCTATTAGGGCGCACGCACAATATGATTAGTTGTGTTAGGTCAAGTGAACCTTATGCTTTTAGCGTAAGGCCATAGATTACAGGCGATAGCAGATATGAAGCCACATG
>JAKUBK010000181.1:0-52274 GCA_030566875.1 Waltiozyma chaumierensis | reverse complement strand
TGTACGTCGTTATTTTAAAAATTTAATAGCTACCGGCCTAGTACAAACAACCAAATATTATTATATTATAATTAATAAAAATTTATATATTTAATTCAAATATCTGCAATAAATAAATATAAATATATATATACATATAGCTATGTTTCACCAATATAGGGAAAGCTTCTCCACATGTGAATCAGTATATATGATGATATCCCACTTCAAAATTATTAACAATTGCCAACCGGCTATGATATACCTTACTTGATCATTTGATCCTTAAAGTTCACAAGTACTCGATTTATTACAATGGAGAGAAAAGCATCTATATATTGAACAGTTAACACTCAAATCAATCGAACTGATAGATACCCCAACCCAAAGACCCTTGATCCTTGTTATACAACTCTTTCCCCTTCAAATCATAAGAGGCACCAGCAGCAACAACAATAGGCACGAAATGTTCCAAAGTAGGATGAGCTTGGTACAACAAATTATCCAATTTCAATTCGTTGAACTTTTGCAATCTTTTTCCAGCTGTGGACTCTGTGACAATAGAGGTAAGTAATTTGTTGAACTTCGTAGTGTAAGGCAATGGTTTACCACCAGTGGCAAAGGTTATTCCCAAATCATGTAAGTTATGAACAGACATCCCAGAAGTGATAACAAGCCCACCTAAGCCACGGTATTTGTCCAACACTTGACCTAATTTTGTATGGAATTCGAAATCTCCAGATTGAGAACCTAAGGAGATTTGAACTAAAGGAACATCTAAATCATAGTAGTTTTCCTCAGGCTTATGAGTGGAAAAGGCTACTTTGAACGGGACCCAGACACCATGATCGATACCTCTTCCCTTGGCGATCTTGACGTCAATACCACCTTCTGTCAAAGTCTTTTGGATATCTTTCACTAAGGAAACATCACTCTTAGTACGGAATTGTTCCTGGTACATATACTTAGGGAAACCATAAAAGTCGTAGATCAACTTATTTTCCAAATGTCCTAGTTGATTTTCTTCATTTGGTAAAGAAATCTCAACGGCATTTTGATACCCAGATTCCCAATGAGCAGAGACAACTAAGATAAAGTTTGGCTTGATTTCAGTAAGAATCTTCTCACCAAGAGACTTGATCTTCTTATAAGCACCTTCTTGTTCCTCATACATGAAGTTTGGACCACCGTGACTAAAGAAATACAACGGAGTCTTTGGTTTCGAGGAATCGAGTAATGTGGCTAATGTGCTCATATCGGTGGCGTTGGTACTGACGATAGATTCAGCAACTGGGGAAGCAGAGGTTCTAGAGAAAAGTTTGGTAAATGTTGATTTGAACAACGTGACGTTTGGTACGCTGATGATAAGAACTAAAACGGTGATAGCAAAGACAAATAATCTGCTCATATAGTACTAATGATGGAGTTGTTAAAAATTAGTTAGCACTGAGTGTGTCTTAGTTAATAGAGAGACAATGACTTCCTTTTATAGCATGTTGGCAATAAACCAGTGTATCTTCTTTGGGTTGTTGTTTTCATGGCTACAAATTTATAATCGAATGAATAAGCTTACCAAACTTAAGTAACTGTCGATTAAATTACTAAGATTATAAATCTCTGATTTACGGACTCTCAGCCACACTTAAACCGCCGGTCGGGAAGCTCGGAATCGAATCTGTGCGGGTAAACAAAGCACTTTTTCTCCCGGATAAATGAGAGCCCGCATAATTATACATGTCTGATAATTTGAAAATAAATGTCTACTTGCGTGAAAATGTCCAAAGGATCTTAAAAAAACATTGGATATGTATATCTTATTGAAAAACCACAACGTATTTAACAATAGCTATATCTATTAATTAAACAAAAAGCCAAAAAAAAAAAAATAAAACAACACAATTAATGAAGCCACATTCTTATAGAAAATCTAAAGTGGCGTATCAGGCTCGATTTCTTCAGAAACAAGGGTATTTGATTCATAGTCCTCTCGAAGTTCCGACAATTCATCGTCGTTGTTTTGTTCAATAATATCCTCACTGGCTTCATCAATACTCTGTTGAGACTGATCTTGATTGTATGTGGCGGTACTGTTGTCTGTTCCATCATTTAAGTTCATCGATTTATCATCCTCGTTGTCAGAGATAATATCTATATCTGCATCTTCACCACAGACAACTTCCGTCGTCTCACTGGAAGATGATGTTGTTGGTGTGCTGAGATGTGCTTCCACTTCAGACACAGATCCATCACCCACAAACTGATTTCTTGTAGTGTTCTCAGCAAGTAATCTATCCTCTTCTTCCTCCTCACTGATATACAGCGGTGGTTCTATAGGCAGGCCTTCGATAGAGTTCAAAGTGAAGTTCTCAGCGGCAGAGCCGTCTCTAGCACTAGAAGAAGACTCATAGCCAACATCCTTGAAGAAATCAGGCGGTGAAATGGATTCATCATCCTCATTACTGGACTCCAAAAGCAAATCGTTTGAGGAATAGTTGTAGGAAGGCAAAGGTGGTCTGTTCCCCTCCTTAGAAGCATACCCCCATTTCTTGATATTGGCCTCTATGAAAACATACCCCGCTTGCCCCAAGTTCACATGGACAGCACATGGATTATTAGCACCGACAGTAGGATACAAATTCTCCAGTTTCATACCTTTGATATGTCCACCTACAGACTTTTCACTGAGCTTCTTACCATTCCGCGTGAAGAAAACAGTCCCCGATCTAACACGGTACCCGATCCCTATCACATCGCCTTGAATCAACTTAGGAAACACCGTTGAGTCTGCGTCTGACAATTTGAAGGAGTTGCAGTAACGACGAGAGCCAGTAGAGTCGTATGAAATGGAATATAGATGACGTCCTGGGAGACGGAAGTATGGATATGGTCTTGTCGAAAGCCCAGCACTGATTATGGTGTCTTGCGGAGAATCAAGCGTGAATACCTTCATCTCGTAATAGTACACTTCGTTGACTTTGGGTATCGGGAGGTTTGTCTGAATGGAGCACTGGTAGTCGAAGTTGGTGAAGTTGAGTTCAGTCTTGCTCTGGACACAAATGGCATCTGTACTGAGGTTATGATCAGGGATGAATTCCCAGGCCTCTATTCCCTTTTCTTGTATGAGCATGTGTTCAGAAAGACTCAACGGAGTCGAGTAAGGCGGGTTTTGCTTAATGTAATCTTGGCCTGAACGGAACAGTTTCTGTTCGTTGGGAGACAGCTCTCTTATCCTTTCCTCTATTTCAAATTCGTCGTCTAGAGACCCAGGGATTTGGTTGTTCAATTGAACAGGCCTGAAAGATAGCAGGTCTAACAGTAATTTGACTAGCAGTGCTACTGCTAGAAGAATGCCAAATACAAAGACAAAAGCGATTATGAGTGTGGCAAGCAGGACAACCAGGCTTTCCTCATCATCATCATCGGGTATCCTTGGAGTTGGCACATCTGTTACGTGTGTTGTTCTGAAAGGCAGTGCCTTGACTTCAAAACACAGGAACAAGACAACCCAGAAAGAGGACAATATCGGGCTCATTGTGTTGTATGTTCGATAAGGTCTCTTATATATGTGGCTTGAAGTTGGTTGATGTTTCTTGTCAAAAAAAAAACACAAAAGACAAAAAACAAAAAACAGAAGAGATTTGGTACTTGTTTTGGAAGTGATAAAAGCACTTTAAATGGATTACAATAGTTATGTTACAGTCTAATGTTTGGAAAAAAGAAGGTGTATGAGAGATAATTAAAAATGTTCCATCCACACATTTTCGCCTTCAACATAAATCGGTTTACCCCGTATCAGTAAGGTCGCGCGCGCACATTTCTGTCACAAACGAACGGGTGTGTACAGACAATGCCCACTTACGTAAGTTCTGACAAAGCTGATTTTCCAACCATTTTTCAAGTTTTTTTCCACATACAAACCGTACCAGAGACATAATATTGTTTGATGTGAAAAACGTACTCAGATCGATTGAAACAGAAATATCTGAATATCAAATCAGTTCATCTCTTCACTACTCAAAATCACCATCCCCCCCCTACACATTCCATACATTCAAAATGAGCAGTAACAGAGGTGTTGTCCGTCTTCCAAAACTAGAAAGACTCCGTGTCAAGAACCCGGTTGTTTCCCAAGGTGCTTCTCCATGTATCGTTTTGATGTCTTCTTTATTGAACTGTTGGGCTTCTAACGGTGAAGGTAATGCTCTCTGTAAGGAGCTAGAAACAAACTTGAAGGGGTGCATGGAAACTAGAACTAGAGGCAAGGCTGCTAGATCTTCCATTAATTACCATGCCAATAGATTGTTCCCTAAGGTTGGTGGTAAGGCCCACGATTGATCTTTCATCATTTATTATTTGTGCTATATTTCTTTCATTTTACGACTCATATGAAGGGAGGTGTTGACTGTTACGGTTATACGATTACTCCCCACTCACCATCCATTCATGTACATATATAAGGCTTCGGCTGATGATTATTAGCCCTTGGGGGTTAATAATCTCTTTCATGTTATATTTATAAAAATATCTACGTTTCTATATTTTTTTCCTTCTCTTTTTGGATGAATAGGTAAATATAGCAGTCCATTAAAGTATATAAAATACGTTTATCAACGACCTGTCCAACCCAATCTTCCGTCTCTAGTGAAGGCACTGAAAGCACTACTAGCACTAGCAAAAGCACTTGAATTGAACCCAAAGGTTGAACCACCATTTATACCACTCTTCTCCTGATTAGCGGCATCAACTGCAGCGACAATACTAGCTATGTTTGTCTCTATGACCATACCACCTTGAACGATTTCCCTATTGATAACTAGTGTTAGTATAAACGGAACGATAAATCCACATCCAATGCCAGATATCACTAGATACAAGGCACACAGACAGGAGAAAAGGCAAAGAAGCACACATACTCTAAAACGGATTGTAACACTTGCCATCCAAAGACCAAATCCAGTTCACAAACATTCTCAAAACATTTATCCAAACTTTGAACAAACACTTGAATCAAATCCAATATCCCCAATTCACTCTCCTGTTCATCAACTATAAACACAAAGTATAACGTAGCGTAATGTCTGTATATAACCTTAATGTCGTCTTGATCCTCTAACAAAGGTGGCAATGTAATAAAGGAGGATTGTGTGGATGTACGCTGATGAACTAATTGATAGACTTGACGCATCAATTCGATCTGTGTATCGAGGTCCTGTTAGGATTCCGTTAGTATTTCACGATCATAGGTCATTGAAAGAATGTCACTTACTACTGGGGTGTAGAATTTTATAAGACGTGGTAGACAGTCATTGTTAACTAGATTGGTGATTGTTAGTATCACTCCTTCTTTTACAACATTGCAACATGGAGTAGGGGTCAAATACATACATATAAGAACGGAATGAATCATTTGAAATGTGTGTATATGTGATTGAAAAAAACCAAAAGCCTAGAAAGAGAGAGAGAAAGTAGTACAATGGTTATGTATAGCAAATTTCAATCTTTACTACACCAGATAGCATAGACAAGTTCATCTGATACTTTCAAGTTGCCCACTATCGATCAAGGTTAAACCGTAATCTGCCATTTATATATCACGTGATGATGCAATGGAAACAAACACAAAACCAAATTTTTTTGTACAAATTCAATCACTTTTCTGCTACCTCAATCCACCAATAAATCCCTAAGAAGAACGGTTAAACAAATCAAAGGACTGGGAATATAAAAAACTTGTTATCCGTATCTCTTAAGATGGAAGAAGCATACTACAACGCTATGCTAGAACTATGCTATAGACCACCATATGATCCCAGAGACGAAATAGAGCAGCTGCTTGATCGTTGTACATTCCATGACTTTTGGGTATCCCCACCATTTCCTGTCACGTTCGATACTATAAGGTTGGTTATTAATAAGATAAGACCCAAAACGACGCAAGTTTTACAGGATCTGAAGGAGCGATTCAAACTGAATTGGGATCTTGTAAGCAGAATCAAAGATAGATATGAAGCCGTACATGGCCCATTTAAAGAAGAGGAGATGAAGAAAGTCAATGACAAATTTGATGAAGAAGTTGCTTGGACCGAGAGAATAATCAGTGATTTCTGTGATTCTCTGGAGAAGTTCACCAAACATCTTAAAGAAGAGATGGAATATGATTATACTTATGTCTTGATCACACTCTCTTATTCACCAACCATTCGTCCAATGATGCAGAATGTACTCCGTGACGCTGACAACATTGTGGAATGGATTCTTGAGAAATTCATGGATCTAGAGCAAGCATTGGACCTGGTTCACCTTGAGTTCGAAAAGGCCAACCCACACAGATACTAGTTATCCACTGAAATTAGTTGCCTTTACAAAATTGACCTGGTATTACAGTATAAAGAGTTAAACGTCTCAGTCATCAGTCATAACAACACCTACCATCCCATTACACTCCAGCCATCTAATCACAGACATCTCATCTTTAAGCGCAGATGGAATGAAGTTGTTCAACGCCATCTCTGCAGTGCATTTAGCCCACGATTCCAACTCCTTGAATGCCGAAGGAAACTTCACAGCCAACCTAGCATGAAACAAAGCCAAACCACTGAAGAACATAACAATGTTCAACTCACCCAGATCGATCTTGTCACGTGCTGATATCTCCAATCTATGTCTTATCACCAACTTTATGATTCTAAGAAGAACCTCATTGTGTCTTTGTAACATTTGTTCCAATGCGAGAAAGCAGTATATTGGAATCATCGTTATTCCAGATCTGCCTTCATGAATTCTGCGACAGATATTTATCATCGCCTGATGATTTATTCGACGTTCGATTATAGTACCCGCTATATGTCTCTGATAGCTGGAGAACGCTTCTGATGTGTTACAGCTATGATCCAATGGATTGAGCCTCTTGGTACCATGTTGAATTCTCTCAACGCCAGCTTTGTCCTTGATCATTCTGAGATCGAATAAACGTTCTCCACAATCAAGGCATAGCATGGTTCGTATATCTGATGGAACGTTGTTATCAACTTGAACAGTCTTGTAAATGACACCTTGTCTTAATGTGAAGTTCATGGTGAAGAAGTCGTCCATTTCAGACCATGAACTGAATGTGTGTCCTTTCCTGTTGAAAAGTACTGATTGTTTGTCCAAATCGAACGTTGTAAGTATCCCAGTGATGATGGTCTTGGCTATTTCCATGTTTCGACCGAACATCAACGGTGTTATATCTGTGAGCTTTGTTGATTTTGTGAAAAGACCATGGAATTGTTGTAGTTTTTCCTTTTTCAGAAGAGATTGTTCTTGTTGAGGAGCCTTACTATCAGATGGTTTGGTTGACCCTTTCCTTGGTATAGACTTGTCATTTTGAGACACATTGATGTTCTGCTGTTGTGCTTGATATTGCGAAATCATACCTATTGCATCGTAAGAACCAGGAATAGCTGAATTTTCAACAGAAACATCAGTGTGTTTTGTGTTATCATTGACAAGTTTTGGATCATTCTGTATTGATTCAGTGACTGGTTTCTTCTCTGAAGTCTTCAAAGCCACACTATTATTATTCTTATCAACAGGACAGCTCACAGAGTTGTCCCATCTCATGTTGGAATTTGTAGAGTCTGATAACAATGAACTTTCTGTGCCATCTAAGCTTTTTGACATATTGTTCTGTGGCCGTTGATATTCTTGCTGTTCCTGATCGTCTCTCCTTGTCATTTCATTTTGCTGCTGTATACCCATGTTGACTCTCTGTAGGAGCTGTTGCTGTTGTTGCAACGTGCTTGGAGACATCATAACATGTCCATCGGATGTATCTTGTCTGTAATTATACGAAAGCTGGTCCATTTGAACAGAAGAAGGACTTTGTTGAAGAACCATTTGGAATTGTGGGGAGATATTTTGTGGTTGTTGAATTGATACATGTGTTTGCAAGGGATATTCCATATTATAAACTGTGTTTTGATATGGATTTTGCGTACTTAGTGAGTCCATGTACTGAGGTATCAGGCTATTACTATTATTATTATTATTATTATTATTATTACCATATAGATCACCATAACCGTTAATGTTGGTCATCATGTTTATATCGATACCATTGAAGGACTGATGTATCATTTGACTATTGTTGAAACCAACTTGGGTTGATATAGGCGTAGATGGATCACTTAATGATGTGGGTTGTGCATATTGATAAGACTGCTGATGTATAATGTTTGAGAAGTATTGATTTGGCCCAGGTTGGGGACTGTTATTGTTGGGGTATTGATTTTTTGACATCTGATACGTGTGAAGAGATTGAGGGTGTCTGTATCAGATCACACTTCTGAATGATTGACTTGAGTAGAACTATCAAAATCAATCGATGTATGGACGATCTTCAAGTTGAATGAAATGTATTGTTGTAAGGAGATCTCTAACCAAAGGAAACAGTCACATGATCATTACTTCTGCGAAATTGTATGAGCTCTGGCCTTTAGTATGGATTTTCCGGGTCACGCGAGAACAGAAAGAATCTTCCCGGATATTGTTCAAGGTTTCCGGAATTCGGATTGGGCGCTTTTTCGACAGTTTTTTTTTTACTACACAGCTAGGTTTGTCTGGAAAATCAGCGTCATGAATAAACTAGATGGCGAGTCAAAAAAAACTGCCAGATCCCAACCTCTTGAACCTGATTATCAAGGAAGGATATATTTTTTTTTATCTTAAAGAATCAGCAAGATTTTCTATCATTCTAACCATATTACTGATTTTCAAAAACATCAAGAATAACGTTCCTGTTTTGAAATCATAATATCCTTGCATCATCATCTCCACATTTCTCCAATCGCAACAAATATAATCATAATAATCATATAAAATGACAGCTGATCATACAAGAGATCCATGCCCATATGTAATCCTCAATGACTTCGGTGGTGCTTTCGCTATGGGTGTTATCGGTGGTTGTGTCTGGCACGGTCTTAAGGGGTTCCGTAACTCTCCATATGGTGAACGTTTCCCAGGTGCCTTATCCGCTATAAAGTCCCGTGCTCCAGGTATCGGTGGTAACTTTGGTGTTTGGGGTGGTTTGTTCTCTACTTATGACTGTGCTGTCAAGGCCATTAGAAAGAGAGAAGATCCTCTTAATGCCATCATTGCAGGTTTCTTTGTTGGTGGTTCTTTGGCTATCAGAGGTGGCTGGAGACACACTAGAAACTCTGCCATCACTTGTGCCTGTCTATTAGGTGTCTTTGAAGGTGTTGGTTTGATGTTCCAACGTTACATGGCTTGGCAAAATAAGCCTATGGCTCCTCCTTTGCCTGAAGGCCAACCAATGGCTGCTTAAGAATTTGGAGAAGCGGTGCTGGCTTAGTGTTTTAATAATGAAGGTTTACGTTAATTTTATCATCTGTGTACATAATTATATCTCTTATAAATAAGATGAAAAGAAGTGAAGAACGAAGACCCTGCCATTTCGTAGAGAAAGATTAGGATAAATGTCCAGGTTCATAATCTCAGTCACGTGCGGATTTCGCGGAACGTTTCAAAAAAAACTTAAGAATTTATCAAAAATAAAATTTCAACCCTTCTAAAGGAGATGAGCATAGATGCCTTATTCGGGGATTTATATTCAATCAAATCGATACAGGTTAAATTATCCAGACTAAATCATCGAGCACAATGACAAAACCAGTAGAAATAGCAACATCACCAATAAACTTTCCTCTTGGTCCATCGGTGGAAAGAGATGCCGTTAAATCCTTACGTGCTCTTATTGCCCATCTCAAATCATCCAACAAGGGTACCATACCTCATGAACCAATCCAACTACTCCTGAACTCTGAAACAGCATTGATCAACAAGAAAGACTACATCCCAAGAATTATTCCAATTCCAAACAGACTTGGCCGTGTTTCGACCGCTCAAATTCTTTTCATAACCAAGGATCCATCCGTGATAGTGAGAACAGAATTGACCAAAGCTGGTTCAGTAACAGAAGACCTTATTAAGGAAATAATGCCTCTAAAGAAGCTTCGTAAGATTTCCAACAATAAGAAATCCCTAATTAACTTATTCCAAGGATACGATTTGATTCTTTGTGATGTAAGAGTTCAACATTTATTACCAGACATTCTAGGAGAAATGTTCTATAAGAAGAACAAGAAACTACCATTTGCCATTCAAACTTTCAAACCAACCGAAGAGGACTTGAAGAAAAAGAGACATGAAAGAGAAGACCGCTGTGAGGCTGATTATGTCCTAAAACAGATCAAATCCATCGTGAAGAACACTTCCTATCTACCAAACACAGATACCACGATTTCTGTCAAATTAGGATACGCTGATATGAAAGTTATCGAATTGATGGCTAATATGGCTTCAATTTTAAAGTTCTTGAGAGGTGAGAAGAAGAAGGGCAGCACAGCTCCAGGTTGTGTCTTCAATAAGAAAAATGAACTTGTTTCAGTATTTGTAAAGTCTGCAGAGAGTGCTGCTTTGCCTGTTTACAAAAACGAGAAGTTCAAAGCATTAGATACAGAATAGATATTGTGAGGATATGAGATAGATAACTGACATTTGTCATTTATAGATTGCATTGGGAGTTTTTTTTTTCAATAGTTACAGGACATGATGTACCTGACATATACTAGCATACTTGAATTTATGTAACACGTAATACTCCAATTATCGATATAAAGTCGAGATCTGCTCCCCAGAATTTTGAATGAATATAAAAAGGTTAGTTTTCAAGTTGATATATGTAATATTAAAATACGGTGTATTTTATACCTTTAAAATATATGTCCTCTGAGGTTCGGGGTGAAATCATGTACGTGCAAATATATTTTCTATAAAAGAGACAGCATACTACGTAGTAGAAAAAACGATAGTATAGATAACTCGCTCAATAATTCAAAGTTTCAACGGTATAACTGAGATTCAAAATCAAGTGTTATCACCCTGAACCAGACAAACGTGTTAGATCATTTTCTAATTTACTCTTTAATTCTTGGACTCTAGTGAAAGTTGGACCCCACCGTGCGTTGGCACATGGTTTTGGTTGATCAATATGCAGGCTCACGCCGGGCAAAAAAAAAAAAATGTTCCCTCCCTAATTTTCTTTGTAGGTAAGTTCGCATAAAACTGGAAAAGGAATATCCAGGGAATCGCTATATTAGAATAATAACTAGTCGTATTAGTTTAGCTTTTTGAAGAATTTATATGTATTTTGGGGCTTTCTTCTAACGAAGGTTTTCTGATGGTCAAGAATCATGTGTTTTAGAATCTCGATTCGTGGCACGGTACAAGTCTTGTCACTTTTTAGAGTGTGCATAATTATTTCGTGGATGTACCAATTAAAGTCTTATCGACTAAAAAGAACTTCATCTGACTTTGTGTGGGCGCGCGTCAGTCGAAAACAACCATTTTTTTCTTCTTTTAATTTCAAAGAAATAATAATAAGTTAATCGTGTTGCAAATTGATAAGATCGAAAAACCAACCCATAACTCTCAGTTACCCCGAACGATAGCACCACAAGGGAACAACTAGTGAGAGATACCTCTAAAGAGAAACTTCCAATCATTTAGTTAAAGAAAGATGTTGGAAGCCATCATAAACAATACGGTAAACCACAGCAGACGGCTGTTCCAAGGACGTCGGTCAAGAAACATTGCACTTGTGGCCATAATCTCAGTCGTTCTGTTTTTGGGATTGTCAGCAAATTACTCTGAGAGCATTCCATATCATCCATTGGCCGATTCCAGTTCCAAATCATCCGGATCCCAACCAGGCCTATCAGGTGGTAGGATCACACACGACGAGTACTATGCCGCCAGTAACAAGGACGGAGAAGAAGGTTTCAAAGTGGTTGGTGTTTCTCCTCAGCAATACGACAGTCTGAAGGGAACCCACGAAGACGATGAAGATGTCCATCCAGTTCCAAATGTTGTTGTCAACAACGAATCGGAATCCGGAGAAGATGCAACAACTGGAGATGTCTCTCCAGAGAGTGAAACCAATGATGAAGTCACGGGCAACAACCCTTACTCCAAGGACCAATCACGCGTCTTCCACATCAACGACATGTCCTACGACAAGGAGTACAAAAAGTACCCAGATTACACGAGCGAGGAACGTTTGGACTCGGAGTTATCACAGAACCCGGTTTTCCGTTCTTTCATCAACAACGATCTCTTCAAGCTCATCAAAGACTCAGACCCACAGTTAGAAGGTGGTCTAAACAACGATGCCCACTACCACAACTCCCGTCGTATTCCAATGCTGAAGGGCAAACTCAGAGAGAACAACGTTGTGGATGCTATTAGATCCAAGAATTATCTCTCCAAGTTCTTCAAGTTGACCAACGGGGAAATGAGAATCATGCAGGAATCGCACAAGCATTTCGTCGAACGTATGCCGGAAGACTACCCGGAAGAGATCAGAGACAAGATCCAAGGTGACGGTATCCTGTACTGTGGTGGTGGGAAGTACAATTGGTTGGTGTTGGTTTCTCTGAAGCAATTACGTTCCACTGGGTCCAAGCTCCCTGTCGAGGTGTTCATTCCTAACGACGAAGAGTACTCTTATGATTTGTGTCAGCGTGTCTTCCCTTCTTTAGGTGCCAAATGTATCGTTATGTCTGATTTCTTGGAGCCACATTTCTCCTTGAAGGGATACCAATTGAAATCCATGGCCTTGTTGTTGACAACCTTTGAGAATGTGTTGATGCTTGATGCCGACAATTTCCCATTGAGAAACCCAGATTTTATGTTCTTCAACGAGCCTTTCAAGTCACACAACTTGATCATCTGGCCTGATATTTGGAGACGGTCCACTTCTCCATTGTACTACGAAGTTGCCGGCATCCAAGTCAATGAGACCAACCATATCAGAAGATCATACTATGACGAAAGAGACCACCCTGAGGGATACGGCTCGTTCACCAAGAAGGACTTCAATGATAAAATCTCCTACCACGATTTACAGGGCACTTTCCCAGAAGCTTCTTCTGAAACCGGGCAAGTTCTGATCAACAAAAAGACACATGTTAAATCCATTTTCCTTGGCTTATACTACAACTACTACGGTCCTGGGTATTACTACCCTATGTTCTCCCAAGGCCAGGCTGGTGAAGGTGACAAGGAAACCATCTTAGCCTCGGCCCATTACTTCAACCTTCCTTATTACCAAGTCGAGGAATTTATCCGTGAATTCGGGTTCCTTGTTCGTGGTTCTGAAGAGGCCAATTTCGAAGAGGTTGATTTCCATATCTTAGCCATGGCACAATATGACCCTATCCTTGATTTTATCCAATCAGAAGACTACGAGACATACCAATCGGGCTTCCCTTATGACTCCAAAATGAACAACTACTACAAGCACAAGTTCAAGAACTCCCAAGTCATGTTCCTGCATACCAACATTCCAAAACTATACCCATGGAATTTATTGGGTCAGAACTTCTTCAATGTGCACAACGATGATTGGACCCCAAGACGTCTTTACTCCAAGGTGTTGATCAATGAATTGGGCTACGATGCCGAGCTCCGCGTCTGGGATACCATGAGATGGATTATCTGTGAGCATGGTTCTGATTTCAGAATCCCAGGTCTCTCCAGTGAGAAGGCCGAAGAAATCTGTCCACAGATGGAGAAACACGTCAAGTGGTTAAGACAGGATACCAAAAACACTGTGTTGGATGAAGAAAGTGTCGCTAAAGGCGTTGATCATAAACATATGAAACCTACGCCTTGGTAAGGACTGAATATTCAAAAGAACAATGAAGGAGGAAGGAAAAAAAATTCTCTTCCTGTGGAATGGTAAATTATAGATTGATCCCCTCGAGTATGATCGAAATTGCATTTTTGTATATTAATATATTATCTGTTAATTTGTTTGTGTTTTTATATTTTACTTGAAGAAATACAACTCGGATCGGATATACATCCGAACACCTGCCCTGTTTATTGCCCGTGGTATGGTGGCAGAAAAAAACTCCCCAATATATCTCCAAAGAAATACACATATATATATTCTTTAAAAAGTACACCCGGAACCAGTGCAACTAAGCCATTTATCTTCATAATATTTATTTTCACCATCAACCATGCTTCGTCTCAACACTCTCCTTACTAGAACAACAAGAATAAACTTGGCTTCAAGAGCTGTCACCTACACACCAATCCGTCAACTTTCGAATAAAGGTGGGTTTGCCATGACTCCAGGTCCACCAAAATTAGATAAAGAAGAACAAGAAGAGTTTGAAAACTTACAAAGAATTGCCAACTCTCAAGCTGCGATTGAAGAATACAACGCCAAGTTTTTAGATACAAAGGAATCCTTCCCAGATTCTGGACCTGATTTACAAAAAGTTGATTTAGGTGGATTTTCTCCAGAATTTATGAGAACTATTCCAGAATTCGAAGGGGATGTTAACCCTGTCACTGGTGAGATCGGTGGACCAAAACAAGATCCGTTGAGACATGGTGATTACTCTTTCAATGGTCGTGTCACCGATTTTTAGATATTAATGATGAAAGGAAGGTTTGGTGCATGAGATGATCTTCGTATTTTTTCTACACACACACACGTTAAATAATTTTAATAAATGATATGATATCCAAGATTTACATAAAAGAATGAAGTAGTTTTAGATATGTATACTGGATTTGATACATGAGCCACTATTAATCAACTTATAACTTGTAACCTTTCTAATATTAGACCAGTTCCGGTGAAATAAATTCTAATCACGTGTGGACCCGAGGGTTTTGAAAATATCAACAACATCTTGAAGGTAAGCGAGGGCGAACCAAACAAATGTCACTAACTAATGATCTTGCTGAAGTAGAATAAAAGCTGAACAAACACCCACACCTTCTGTATTTTTCCAAAAAATAGATCCAGCTTTATTTTTTTGCATAACATCCATCAAACCTTTCCATAGGATCTCATAACAAATTAATAATAATAATGAACGTTTCAACATCAACATCTGGTGTCCGTCGTCGTACCGCCAAATCATCACAAGAAGCTGAAGAAAACGCCACTACGTTAAACTTAGGCACTGAGTTCCAACTGGAACAAATCTCACACACCGGAGAGAAGTTGGAATTGATCACTTTGAATCTAAGTGAAGCCAGAATCTTAATCAGAGCTGCTTTAAAGCAAAGAAAACGTGTGATGAGAGAAGATGGTTCCTTCATTGATGAAAATGCCATGGATAGAACTGACGATGACGATGCCGAGTTGAACGATAACGAAGGCAAGGATGATGATAATGATGAATTGATAAAGTCTGTTTTGGCAACAGGAGCCAATGAAGTTCTTTCCAAAACACTCACATACTTGTCACAATTCGCTCGTTTCAGAGACTCAGAAACTTGTACTGCTGTGGAACAGTTATTGAAGACGTCAACTGGTGATGACGGTCTTCAGAAATTACATCCTTTTGAAATTGCTCAGTTGGGCTCGTTGTCTTTGGACGATGCCGATGAAGCTAAATCTTTGATTCCAAGTTTAGCTACCACTAATGTTCTTGGTGGTAGTAAGGAGAAGATCAGCGAGGATGTCTTGACTGGTGTCCTTACACAATTACAGAGATTGGAAACTCCGTACTAGTATCTGTATCAGGTAATTGTATAATATGAATGAAGAAATATATATATAAAGTTAAATCTACGTTTCCCCTTTAATCTTCATGAATTTCTTGCCTCCTACTTTCCACCATCTTGGAACACAGCTGTGCACGTCCACATCAATGACACTCTCATCAGAGTAATCACAAAGACATCTCTTACTCAATCTGACACCGTTGCTACTAGGACAGTTGCCAAAGGGAGCATGGAAATATCCCAAATCCTCGAAATAATGCAAATCCGTTGAATTCAAAAGCAAAGCAACAGCCAATGAATGAACAGGCGCATCGCCCCATCTCTCATAGTAGAAGTTGTCTGTACTTTCCAAATACTCAAAGAATCTTAAATAGGCTTCAGACCTGAAGAAATTCAAATCACCAATCTCGAAATTCGACCAGAAATGGCACAAGTTGTAATCATTTGGAACATCTACTTTGATATCCATATTGGCCATAGATTCCGTGTCTGTAAGGAAAGATTTCGAATTCTCAACAGCCAATAACTCAGGATTCTCCTCAAAGAAATCCATCACTGTATCCCATAAAGTCGGAATGGTTTCTTCATATTCATGTAAAGCTATGACAAACCCATACTTCTTGCCATTGTCACGCATCACTCTGAATGGATCGTATTGGAAATCACAATAGTATTCCACATCAGGCTCAACACGGAAATAGTAATCGTATTGGTCCAAGATCTCTTGACGGAAGAAATACCCTGAATTGAATCGACACATGTTACGATATGATTTCGAATCTCCGTAAAGAACACCCTTTGCACTCATTTCCCTTAGGGCCTGTTCGAATCTGTCGTTATCCACCGATTGTGGTCTATCCCAATGTTCACTAGGTATCAATGCGTACTTTGTGACACTGTCAGTCATCAATGTTGTTGTTTCTTTGAATTGTTCTGTGAATGGAACATCGTTAAGAAACACCCAATCATATTTGTATTTTCTATTGAAACGATCTTCCAAAGATCTCATTGATTTAAGAACGGAATCTAACTCCCAATTACGACAAAGCATCAAGATCACGGCGTTGACTTTGTCAGATTCTTGTGGGATATCATCTTCTACTACTAGGATCTTTTGGGAGTAGGAATTGGTGGAAAGTTTAGGATTGAAGATCTCTAGAGGGTCTGGTGGTGGATTTAAGTCCTTGATTCTCTGTGTGGTTAAAGCATGTTGTTCAATCAGATCTTTTTCGTACTGTTGGAATTGTATTATTGGTGAAAGGATCTGAGAGTAGAACACTGTGAATAATGCCAAAGAAGAGGCAATTAGGACAAAGAAGGTTTGAAATGATGGCAAACATCGTGATTTGGACAAACTGGTTGATGTCATGGCTTTAAATCTGATATGACTCTGGGTTCTAAGATTATCAATCTATATGAGTTGCCACAATTAACCTCAAACAGCTTGGTCTATTTCTGATAAATTTAGATATTTAATTTCATATCGTTCTTCCGCTTATATTTTTCACTATGGTGCTGGCTGTAACAATCTCCTGCATTTTTAGATAGATCGGCGAAAGAAGGACAAAACGGACAGGAAGAGGAGGCTCTGCAGATTGCTGCATGTCCCAGAAGTGTCCAAAATCCATTTAAAAACACCCGTACATTTCCCCGTCTGTCCCTGACAGAACTTCTTGGCAGTCATTACAGCAAAACCTCTACAGTTTGAGCAATTGGAAAAACATAAATTGAAATTAAACATCAATATTGCCTGTAATTGTTGGGTTAAAAACAAAAGCAAACAGACAAATTGGAGGTACTGTGAACACAGCAAGTCAATTGAGCATATATTAATATTGCGTTCTTGTCAGTATCAATCTCGTTTCTCAAATTTCATCAATCTAATCGCCTTTGATCCCCATTATCTATCATTATCCATTGTAATAGCCACCATAAATGAACAACCAATCGCCATCACAGAAACAACAGCTGAATCTGTACTCTGCATCTGGTGCTCCGTCCTTGAATGGGACTACGGAACAGCAGCAAGCCCCAGACCCAAACCAACCGCCACAGCAGCAATTTCAGTACCCAATGGGGGGCTCATACCAGCAACAACAGAATGGAACCTCTCCTATGTTCAACCAGGAGATCAACTGGAACTCCAACTACAGACAGTCGCAGGATATGAACATGGCTCCAAGACTGGGCTCTGCTGGACAGGAGGCCCCACAGCAGCAGCAACAACAGCTCCATTACCAACCACCACACCTGGCTCCATCGTCGTCTTTGACCCTTGGACAGACGTCGCCTTACGGATCACCAACCACTCAGTTCAGAAACCCTTGGTATCCGCCACAGAGCAGCTCTGCAACACCAACGACATCCTCCACCTCCAACTTGTTCAACACCCCCACAAGACAGACGTTCAACCAGCTACCAACCACGTACGAATACGACACCACTATGACGTCTGAGCCAAGTCTGGCGTCCTCAAGAAAAAGCTCCTACGTGTTGCCATTGCCGCCTTCGAGAGCGCCTGCTCCGGGTCCAGGACAACAGGGGTATTACTACAACAGTGGCGAGCCAAGCCTAGCGTACACTGGACCACACATGAACGGTCCATATGGCGGTAATGGTGCCGCTAATATCAACAATATGGCTGAGATTCAAAGACGCCAGTCCATTGCCTACCAACCACACGCGCCAGCGTCACAGAGCAATGGCAAGACACCATTACCGTTCTTGAACTATCCTGGCGGCAATCGAAGACAAAGCTTCCTCCAGTATCCCTCCAGCTTGAAGTCCCTGCCTGTGCCTGTGATGAGAAAGATCACCAACAAGTCCGAGCTCAAGCCAAACATCAACAAGACCCCGAAGTACCGCCGTGCCTCGATGGGGTCCAACTACATCTCGCCCTTGAACGCGCTCACCATGGAACTGTCAACCACCTTCACGCTATGCCAGCCGGACTTCCACTACGAGGTCAGCAAGAATCCGAAACGAGTGCTTACGAAACCAAGCGAGGGGAAGCTGAACAACGGCTTTGACAACGAGGACAACGACTACATTCTGTACGTCAACGATGTTCTTGGCGTGGAGGAGAACAAGAAGTATCTCGTGCTGGACGTGTTGGGCCACGGGACCTTTGCCCAGGTGGTGAAATGCCAGAATCTAAAGACTAAAGAGTTGGTTGCTGTGAAGATCGTCAAGGGCAAGAACTCGTACATCAGCCAGTCGTTATCCGAGATTTCCCTGCTCGAACTGATCAACAATAAGATCGATCCGAACGACGAACACAACTTTCTCCGAATGAAGGATAAGTTCGTCCACAAGAACCATCTCTGTCTTGTTTTCGAGCTTCTCTCCTCGAATCTGTTCGAGCTCATCAAACAGAACGAATTCAAAGGCCTCACGTTGAAATTGGTCCGCACGTTCACCAAACAGCTTCTTCATTCCTTATCGGTTCTCAAAGACTCGAAAATCATCCATTGCGATCTAAAACCAGAAAACATCCTTCTTATTTCTTCCGACAAACCACAGATCAAAATCGTCGATTTCGGATCGGCTTGTCAGGAAAGACAAACGCTTTACACGTACATCCAATCACGTTTCTACAGATCGCCAGAAGTTCTTCTGGGACTACCGTACACTTCCGCCATCGATACTTGGTCTTTGGGTTGTATCATTGCGGAATTGTTCCTGGGATTGCCTTTATTCCCCGGTAACTCCGAGTACGATCAATTGATGAAAATCACCAAGATTCTAGGCCCTCCGCCTAATTGGATGGTTGAGATGGGTAAGACGGCCAAGAACTTCCTTATCAAATCCGACGATCATTACGTTATGAAGGATCTGGCTCAATATAATGAAGATCGAGGATTACATGAATCTCCAGGGAAAGTGTATTTCAATACGGACGATTTGGACGAATTGGTGTTGAAGTATACGATGAATAGGAAAGCCATGACAAGTACGATGATTGAGAATGAGTTTAACGAGAGAAGAAAGTTGATTCATTTGATTCGAGGATTGTTGACTTTGAACCCTTTGGAAAGATGGTCTCCTCAACAGGCTTTAACGCACCCTTTTATTACTGGACATGGTGATATCGAAGGTTGGAGCGAGAGATTCGGCGGTGCTGCTGCAAAGATCTCTGGTTCTACTGGGAAAAGTGTAGATGTGTAAAGCAATGGCAAATGAATGTTTAACTTTACTACATAATAAATTTATAAATGAATTGATAAATCTTAATTCACCTGTCCAACGGCTTCTTCCACAATCTCCTTAACCAACTGTCTTTTCTCAAGAATCTTTAAATCCTTGATATCTCTATTAATATCAACAGTGCTCTTCTCTGCAAACTTGTACAACTTATCTGCTTGGAAGGGCAAATCATAAGACCAACCTCTTGAATCCAAGATGTTGAGGAATGCACCAATGGTCTCTAAAGAGGACAATGTCTTCTTTGACCCAATGATAATAAGCTTGGATCTTGCCCTTGTGATGGCTACATTCACTCTTCTCCACTCTCTCAAAAGACTGCCAGCATCGTTCATATCGTTGGCCTTCACAAGGGAAATGATGATACAGTCCTTATCACGGCCTTGGAACTGATCGGCAGTAAGCTTCTCCATGTTTGGATAGTTGGCCAAGGATCTCTTGAGTCTTCGTAGTTGAGCCCTGTAGAAAGACATGATACCAATGCTACTTTCACCGACTCCACAGGCCAAGAACCCCTCTGCAATCTGTCTGATAAGTTCAGCCTCTTTGACGTTCTCAATGTTTTCCTTGAACTTAGTTTCATGACAATCACCAACATTGTCATGATTGAGAAACAAAACTCTTTTCTGCGGGTCAAGAACAACATCTAACCATCTGTGACTTGTAGTCAAATCAACCAAATGACTGTTCAATTGGGAAATCTCTGGTATCAACAAGGACTGTTTGGCAACATAATCAGAACCACATTTCAACCGGCCTTCATAGATAATCGTATTGGTCAACAACATGATATCCTCACACATCCTATACTGGTATGTAAGTTCGACGACTGATTCTGGCGATTGCTCACTTAACATCTTGAACAAACTCTTAGAAAGACCCTTTGCTTTGGGGTTCTGAACCAAGGGAGGTAGCTGGTAATGGTCACCGACTAAAACAAACTTATCACAGAACTTCAAGGGACCCAAACAGACGGGCATCGACACTTGAGAGGATTCATCCACAATACAATAATCGAATTTCCGTCTGTTAAAAATCCAATCATTGATGGAAAGACAGGTTGTAGCAACAACAGGCGGCTTGAAATAGATCTCGTCCAAATCTACACCGGTCTTGATATCCTTGGTTAGCGGGGAGAATTTGTGGACTTCTGGGTGGATCCTTGATAGACTTGACCCCAAACGTAGAACACCAAAATCCTCGTCTTGGATTTTGATCAAAATATTGTCAACCGCTGAATGGGTGTACGACGTCAAAAGAACCGTCTTGTCATTGGCAACGAGAAACTTGATGAGCTGGGCAATCACAGTAGTCTTCCCTGTCCCAGGCATACCAAGAATCAAGGCATAATCCTCAGCAGTTAGAACCTTATCAAAAGCGGCAATTTGATCTTTGTTGAACTTATTTGGAGGGGCTTCATATGGAAGCGGAGTCTTGCCAAATTTAGGCACGTCTTTGTCAACGATCAAACGTCTTCTTTCACTGTCTCCGTCTTGAAGAAACAAGTTCAATACATTTGACCTGGCTGTCTTCATTCCAGAGAACATTTCGTCCTTATCAATTCTATACGTCACCACATGCGAGTCAACGATCTGTTGTGTCGAGTCCAAGGGCTTCAAATGAGTCTGGAAAGTCTGGTTTGTTTTGGAATCAAAGTTCTTAAGCTTAACCTTCAAAGACGTCAAGCGCTTTGTCGTTGATATCTGGACCGTATCACTGGTGATGGCAACGATCCAACCTTTGGCCAATGAGAAGTTCCCTTCTTCATCACTGATATGGACCATATCTTGCTTCATGAGCTGTGTAGCTCCGATTGGCCCAAACTTGGAGACGGATCGTTTGAAGGTGTAGAGAAACTTCTGTTGGCCAATCTTGGAGTCATCTTTGATAGAGTCTATGGACAAATGGCCAACACATTTACCAGCCTTTTCACGGGTCGAACTATCAATCAAATAGAGCTCCTTTCCAACAATCTTGGAGACAGCATCTTCTTTAGTGATTAAATCATCCCAGTAATTGAAGAACTCCTTGTGTTTCTCATTCAAATGTCCCGTAATTTCATCAAACATTCCTGCAGGTAGCACCAAGTCCTCTTCTTTGCCATCCTCCATAAGTTTGTAGTAGGTCATACACTCATTTCTGGTAAAACATTTGTTGCATTGGTCTTGTTTGATCGGAGCAGGAAGCTCTCTTTCCCCATCTCTCATGAACTGCGAGAGCTTGTTTCTGAGCGCCACCAACTCCTTGATTTGACGGTTGGTCACCTGGTTGATCGTGGTCTGGGCCAGTTTGGAGTACACCAACATGAAGAACTCCACATTCATTTCATATCTGTCTCTCATCATCAATGTGTAGAACGAGGCCTGGGCGTCATGTGCCACCTGGGCATAGGCACCTGATTTCAACTCCAAGGGAACGACAAGCTTGGTGTTTTCGGAGGCAGTCTTGATATGAGCCTCAATGGTGACATCGATAAAGCCCCTTAGCCCGTAGACATGTGACACGATGCTCTCTTCGATATCCACAATGTTGCTGGACGAGAACTGGACTCTCTTATTGGTGTTGTTCACCTTGATCATCGAGCGATGGTCGGGTTCGTCCTTGTAGTACGAGCGGAACCATGTCTTGATGTAAGGCAAATGGGTCTCACAGATGGCTCTGACCTCGGACTCCAACTGTTGGATAATCAAAATCGTCAAACGGTGCTCAGCAATTGCCTCGTTCATTAGAGCCTTCATGAGATCCATGCTGCATTGCCCCCTTGTAAGAACACCTTGGAACACATGGTGCACAACCTCGCCAACAATCAAAGGCACAGAGTAATCACCGTTGAACTCGGCTCTCTGCTTGAGCACTGATCTTCGGGTACAGTTGATGGTGTCGGAGATCAGCGTGGCAGAAAGCAAGATGTCTGGGTTCCAAATCAACAGATTGTCCGTCTCGTCATCCACAAGCCTGTGATTCTCCCCAACGATATGAAGAACATCTCCCTCCCGGAACTCCAAAGCCGCTGTGAATCCTCTAACAATCACCTTGCTCTCATTCTTCCGGTGATCTCTGACGGATATGATCCTCTGTGCTTTCTTCGTCTGGTTCTTGTAGTAGAACCCATCCAACACTTTCAAAATCTCAAACCGATGGACATTGCTTCTGTGGACTGCGCACTCGGCCTTGTTGACATCTTCCTCTCTGTACTGGAACGCCTCCGTCTGAGAATCATCAATGTCTCGCTTGAAGGCAAGATGTCCCTGTTTGTCAGCAGCTGTGATTGCAGTTCTCTGTAGCACTGTCACTGTTTGTGACTCAACTTCTATTTGGCCTGGTTTGGGAACATTGCTAGGTGTGGCCTTTCTGTTGAGAATCTCCATGAATAGATCGTCGTCATCGCTGAATTCATCCTCAGAGGTGATTGCTTCTTCTTTCTTTGCCAAAGTAGCTGACGGTATGGCCTGGATAACTGATCGGGCACTGCTCAGACTGGAGGTGGGTATCTTCAATGTGTTTGAGATGGCAGGGGCAGACGCTGTGGCCAGCTGTATCCCTAGTATTCTCCCACTATCTCGTATCATTTGAGAAGATGTCTCACAATTTGGTTTGTTGAAAAGCTTAGCAAATTCAATGTCGTCACTGAACAGCGAATCATCTGAACCTTCATCTTCTTCCTGCTTAGTGACACCTCTATGTACAGTCTTCGTAGTAGTGGTATCGGTCGCTTTGATTGGAGTATCGTTATCCTCAAAGGTATTTGTTGTTGAAGAGGCGAAAGAAGACTTCACTGAGCTCAAAAGATCACTCAAATCACTGACATTCTTCACGTCTTTCTTCCTATTCGACGGTGTGGTAAAGCTGTGCTTACTGGGTATCAATTTCGAAGAGGTACTATTATTGAATTTGGGCGTTGGTAAGTTCAACTCCAATGTTTCCTGTTCTAGGACCTTACTAGGCGACTTCTGAGAGCATAGATTACTATACTTGATAGGATATCTGCTGGAAATGTCCTTCATGGGCGTAATCTTGACGACACTGACAGGTGAAGATGGAATGCGTGTTTGGTTATCATTGATTGGTTGTAAAGAGAGGGTTTTCTTCTGTCTCGGTGTCTCTTGCCAGCCAATATGGTCGTCTGATCCTAAGTTGTTGGCCACAGGACTACTGTATGGAGACGGGTTTTTGTTGACTGGATTACTGGGTACGTTTGCATCAATCTTAAGAGGCTTAAGGGTCTTGGAGGGCTGGAGGTGGTTTGATTTGATCGGGGTGAATGAATACTTGATCTTTGGTTTGGAATCAGATGCTAATGGTTCATTTTCCTTTTGATTATTTACTCTTTTGTTGATTTGCGGAGTGGTTGCCAGATCTTTTCTCTTTCTCGAGTTCGAATCCATCCTGTGTATGACAAGTAGATGCTGATCCCCAAATGTTGGATAGATGTTCTTGTAAATAGTTTCAGGGCTCCACTTAATGGGTTTGTGGCCTTTGATCTTTGACGCCCTGACGCGTATTAAATTATTCTTTTTCTTTTTGGTGTTATTTCTACTCACGTGACCAGATCTGGAAACGCTTATTCACATTATTTCTTTCCCACGTCAAGGCTTTATAGAACTCTTCAGTATGATAGTAGTTGATTGTTGGCCACATTCAGTGACTTAATCTATAGTGATAGGGTATCAAATTTTATTAATATTAAACATAATTCCATTAATTATTCATGTCTTCATAGCTTGTGTAGATTAAAGCTTGGCTTTAGCAGTCCCGTATAAAGCAACACATTCCAACTCAACCTTCAATGCCTTGTTTGGGAACCCAACAACAATACAACTTCTAGCAGGAGCATGAGGGAAGTACTTAGAATAAATCTTGTTAACAACAGGAGCATAACTACCATCACTGACAAATAATAAAACCTTGAGAACCTTATCCAAAGAAGAATCAGAGTGTTCTAGGATACGTTTCAAGTTTTCAATGGCATTGATAGTTTGTTGTTCTAAGGATTCTGGAATAGCGCCTGTTGAAGGGTCAGAACCAACAGATCCAGAGGTGAAAACATGACCATTAGATTTGAAAGCTGGTGATAAGAGTTTGTTGCCTTGAAGTTGGACTTTTTCCCAAGTGATTTTTTCAGCCATTTTTTGTACAGTAGTAAAGTTGTATGGTATATTGAATGGAGATCTACTGGTGAAAGGGGTCAAACGTAACTTGTAAAATTGTGGAGAATCAAAACAATATTATTATTATTATTAAATGTTGTTTTTCATGCATATTTCATAAAACCCGTGGCAGCACTTAATTATCTAATCACGTGAATTGCTAAGAGATTCCCGGTTCCGGAGTAGATTGTTACCCGATTTGGATTAGCCGACAACCTATTGATTAAATCTGGGGTCGGCTATTCGAAATAGGTAAGTTACAACTGTTATATTTGACTATATAAGAAGAAAAAGATCCTTCTGAGTCAACAAAAAATTAAATCACCTACTGCTTATACCCTTCAAGTCGTTAGAGCAAAACGTATATCAATATATATATATAAAATGGCACAAAAAGTTACATGGGAACAAATCAACCGTCCAGGTTTCGATATTCTTTCTCCAGCATACAAATCCAACGGTCACATTTTCACCTCTGGTAACGTTGGTAATGATCCAGTGACTGACGAACTTCCAGAAGACGTCGAGCAACAAACCATCAATGCTATTGAAAACTTGAAGAACCTATTGGAAAAATCTGGTTCTTCTTTGGACAAGGTCTTGAAGGTTTTATTGTTCATCAGTGACAGAGCCAGTGGTCCTATTGTTAACAAGGTCTACGCTAAGTACTTCCCTCATGCTCCAGCTAGAAGTTGTGTTATTGTTCAATTCCCTAACGAAGCTTACAAGGTTGAATTAGAAGCTGTTGCTGAATACGACGAATAAAGCGTCTTAGATGAATTTATAAATACTTCAACTACAATTAATAAATGATTTTATGATAGAACAAAGGGTTGAACTCACACGTACTCTCAGATGTAAATTAACAATTATATATACTACAGATATCGGATTTCATTGTTTTTACATGTATAACCTGTATACGTAAAAAGCAAGTGATAAACAATCTGGAATATCCAACAGGGATCCTGATCGGTGTTATTCAAAACTTAGCGACAGTCTCAAAGAAGGTCTTACCTTGAGTTTGGGCGACTTCCAACTCCAAGGCAGAAGGGGTTCTAGAACCATCACCAGCAGCAATAGTACCAGCCCCCCAAGGAGAACCACCATGGACTTCTTCAAGATTGGTCAATAAACCAAAGACATTTTTGTAACCCAATGGAACGTAAATAATACCATGATGAGCCAAGGTGGACAAGGCGTTCAAAACGGTGACTTCTTGGCCACCACCTAAAGTACCAGTACTGACAAAGACACCGGCAATCTTACCTTGTAAAGCACCACCAGCCCATAAACCACCAGTACGATCCCAGAAGGCCTTCCATTGAGCTGGGAAGTTACCGAATCTGGTTGGGATACCGAATAAGAAAGCATCATATTGTGTCAAAGTGTCAGCAGTGGCAATTGGATAGTCTGGTTTTGGAGCAGCGTGCATCTTAGCAAGGGCTTCTTCAGGAAGAGTCTCTGCGATCTGATAGATAGTGGCTTCACCACCAGCGGCTTCAACACCCTTCTTTTCAGCTTCTGCTAATTGGGTAATATGACCATACATGGAGTAAATGATAATGGCGACTTTTGGTGACATGATTGTATATAATTTGTGTGTATAAAGATTTTCTAATTGAGAAAACTGATGATGTAATTAAGGGATGACAAAGTAGGAGTATCTTCTTGACAAGAGGTGGAATTGAATCTCCTTTTATATTACACGTGAACTTCTTAATTACCTAGCAAAAAACAAAATTATTAATAGAGTGGGAATGAACGATGAACGATATGTCAAAACTTACTAATTTCCTGTTAGAAGCCCCCCCCCCCGTACTTACCGTCAAATTATTAAATTATCCTCACGTTAGTAATCTGCTGCGTCAATGTGCATAATTTCTTACAGTTGTCACAAATCATATACTTCGGGTGTCAAAAAAGAAAGTAAAAGTCAATTCACTATCTAAATCTTACACCCGATACACAGTATCAGTTCGGGTGTAACTTGTGGACTCCATTTGAATTTTTCGAATATTCGTCAAGGAAGCTGGCGCGCCAGCCAGCCCGCAACAACAAGTAAACAAATAAACAAACACACAGACACACGAATTATTCGAAGTGTAAAAGATATTGAAATTGTCTCACTTCGACACTGTTCAATATCGATATATAAATATATTTTATTATTATTTATCATTTCCCTCATATAATGGATTCCAAAGACAAGAAACGTTCCTTCAAACAAGTGGACTCAGATGATAATAACGAGGGGTTAAACACTGGGGTAAACAAAGCAGCCAAAACAACAAGTTCATCAGCCAGCAAAACTTCAAGTAACACAGATGAAACTACGCCTATGGTCCTACCAGAGCTTGCTAAAGACTCCGAGGGTAAGTATAGAGCTCCCAAGATTCATATTCATGAGATCCACGCAGCACGTAAGATATTAAGACAGAATGGGATTTCTGAATTTCTCAACCAATATCTACCAGAAGATGCCAGTGGCACCGACCTTTTATCTGTAATTTATCTCTTGGGTAACGTTGGGGCTGAGATTGACTTTGATGTTGATGAGAATGATAACCTCGATAAAGTCATCAGATTGCTCAGGAATACCATCACTAAAGTACTGGATTCCAGAGACAAGCTTCCAGAGATCAATACGATTGAGGATACAGTAAGACTCATTCAAAAGTCCAAGAACATTGTTGTCCTGACAGGTGCAGGTATCTCTACTTCATTAGGTATCCCTGATTTCCGTTCAGATAAGGGTCTTTATGCTCAATTGGAGAAGTTAGGGTTAAATGATCCAACAGATGTTTTCGATTTGGATATATTCCGTGATGACCCGCAATTATTCTACAATATCGCACATATGGTTCTGCCGCCAGAGGACGTTTACACTCCGTTGCATTCATTTATCAAGAAGCTTTCAGACGAAGGGAAACTTCTCAGAAATTACACCCAGAACATCGATCATGTTGAATCCAATGCTGGGATTCCCGATGACCAAGTTATTAGATGCCATGGTAGTTTTGCCACGGCCACCTGCTTCACGTGTGGGTTCCAAGTTGAGGGACGCCGTTTGTATCCATTTATCAAAGAAAAGAAAGTGCCTATCTGTCCACGCTGTAAGAAGAGAAGGGAAAGACTACTTGATAATGACGACACGGATTATATTCCTGCTTGTTTTGGTGTGTTGAAGCCAGACATTGTCTTCTTTCATGAACCTCTACCGGAACGTTTTGATAGTGCGATAGTTGGGGATTTGAGCAAATGTGATTTATTGATTGCAATTGGAACGTCACTTCAAGTGGCTCCTGTTTCTAGGATTGTTGTCCAGGTGCCTCCTAATGTTCCACAGATCTTGATTAACAGGGATCCAATCCCGGATTGCGAGTTCGATGTCAATCTGCTTGGGATGTGTGATGATGTTGCGGTGTTGTTAAGTGAGAAATTGGGGTGGTTGTTGAACCATAAGAACTTTGAAAGGATCAAAGAAGGGGGCTTTGTTGTACAGGAAGACCAAGAAGAACCTGGTCTCTATGCAATCAAACCAAAGTCTAGCCAGGTTAAAGATGATAAAGAGGAGATACAAACCAAAGAAATACGAACGGAAATACAAACCAAAGAAATACGAACGGAAATACAAACTAAAGAACCGGTTGAAGTGGGGAACAAGGTTTTAGAAAGATGTTGAATGATCCCGATGCTATTCTCTATTTAAACTTGTAATAGTGTGTAACGGTTTAACTATCACGTGCCTGACTGTCAGGGCTTTTATTAAAAGGGATATTATTTCCCCCCCCCCCCCAGATCAACAAAATACGCACAGTGATCCGCGACAAAACGTCGAGCTCTATAAAAAAACAGCTATAATATACATAAAATTAATTTTGAAACAACCACAAGAAAACGACACAAGTTGGAATAATCTCCTTATATCCAGTCACAGAAAAAGAACCAACGACTTAACAAAGGCACTCCCGTCCACAATACAATCGTAAGCTCTTCAATACATGTGCTGTCGCAGCTCCTTCTGGTCAAGTATATATGTTTTACTAACTAAGCACAAAGTCAAAAGATTATTTTATTATTTTTTTTTTTTTTATAAAAAAAAATTATTGTTAGATAACACAGAGACCATTTCATCCTTTCAACAGAGAGATCGATACACTGTGTGTGTGTGTGTTTTTATATATATATAATTTCTAAGCTCCCGATCAACCCTCAGTCATCTCGGTTCACCACATAACACAAAAAGAATAACAACGTATAAGAATATGACAACAGTTGACAAACGGCCATTGCAAGACGACCCTCTTTTGGCCCAAGCCGCCGGATCAGACTCCATGGCAGCCAAGAAACACAAGCCTTCAGCATCTGATCCTTTGACTCCCCCAGGGTCTGTTGATTCACAGATAAGCATGCCTGGCATAGCAGCTTATCCAAGACTTGAGAGAAACTCAGAGGGGATCTATCTCCCACCCAAGTTCAAGGCCGAGGAGATTCTTGCAGCTAGAGACTATCTTCGGACCCACACGATTGTGGAGTTCTTGAAGGAGTATCTTCCTGAGACTGTCAGTGGGAACGATGTTTTGTATCTTATTTTCTTGCTTGGCGAACATTGTCTTGAGACTAAGGAAAACGTGGACAACCAGAGAAACCTGGATAGACTTATCATAGAGTTGAAGAAGGTGATCAATGAGGTGATCACGACCAGATCCAAGCTAGCTCGCTTCACCCAACCATCACAAGCCGCAGACTTGATCAGAGAGGCGAAGAATATCATTGTTGTTTCAGGCGCAGGTATCTCCACGTCTTTGGGGATCCCTGACTTCCGTTCAGACAAGGGGTTATATGCAGCCTTGAGAGAACGTCTTGGGCCGGGGGCGAATCCAACAGATGTTTTCACCTTGAGTGTGTTTAGAAAGGACCCGGAACTCTTCTACAGCATTGCAGAGAAGGTTTTGCCTCCAGCCGATGTCTTCACTCCGTTCCATGCGTTTATCAAGAAGTTGTCCGATGAGGGGAAGTTGCTAAGAAACTACACACAAAACATCGATGCCGTGGAGGACAACGCAGGGATTCCTGCTTCCAAAGTGATTCGATGCCATGGATCCTTCCATAGAGCCAACTGTGAGACTCCTGATTGCACGTACTCAGTTGAAGGCTCGAGTATTTTCCCAAACATCAGAGAGAAGAAGCTGGCGTTGTGTCCCGTGTGTCTTCCGAAGAGAGCCGAAGTTTTGAAGACCAAAGCGAACAACGCTGGTTCCTTTGGTGTCATGAGGCCGGGCATTACCTTCTTCCAGGAAGATTTGCCAGACCAGTACCATAGCCAGATCGAGGATGATCAGACGGCGTGTGACCTTCTTATCGTTGCGGGCACCTCGTTGAAGGTTCCTCCTGTCAGTAAGATCATTGACGACGTTGGCCGTGATGTCCCTAGAATCTTGATCAACATGGATTCCATCCCACACGCAGACTTCGATCTCAACTTGTTGGGATACTCGGACGATGCTGCTTTGTATCTTTCAGACTTGTTACAATGGGATTTGGACCATGTCAAATTCCCAGAGATGAAACTGGACAAAACACTAATCACCGAAGAAGGTGTCAATAAAGGGTTGTTCAGACTTAAAAGAGTCGATGTTGCTGTCAAACAAGAAATGATTTGCAACACAGCCTGTATATAAATTAAGATATATATATATATATATATTTTTTTTTTTTCTTCTGTATAACACTAGTAATTCTGCGGGGTCAAATCCATCCCGTTGGTGCCGAAATCCTGGTGGATAAAGGCATCAAAGGAATTCGTCTCTGTCTTCATCAAGTTGTCCAGTCCTTCTTGGTTCTGGTGGGTCTTGTCGTCCGTTGGAGGTGTTGATGAGTCGGTGAATGCGTTTGGATTGAAATGTGGCGGGATGTTCAGAAGAGGGGAATGTTGTTGGACACCGAATTGATGGGTTTGAGCTGGCGTGTCGAATCTCGTAGGTAGTTTGAACTCCTGTTCCTGTGTGTTGGTGGACTTATAGTCCAGGATGTGGCTGTTCATGAACTTGAGAGAGTTCAAAGATCCGGAAAGAACATGAGGGATCCCTGTTCCGCCACCGATAAAGGCATCGTTGACTTGATGGCCCTCTGAGAAATCGTCACAGATGGACCATTGGTTGTTTGAGGATGTGATCAGATGGGCAAAGGCCACTGCGAATTTCGGAGACTTGTTCAGGAACAGTTTGAGATCACAGTTGGCCGTTGATGGGTAATTAGTTGGAGAGGAGAAGGAGTCAGGAGTGGCGGAAGACTCGTCGCTTTCCTGCAGTGTGGTGATCGAGCAGTTGTTGATGCTTGAGATCGGGAAAAAGATTCTGAACAGAATCTTCGAGTTCTCCGTGATGGCGCTGAAGAAGTAGTTGATCTCGTTGTTCTTCTTGGAGATCAGAATCATCAAGTCCGTGGAGTTGTGCATGATCTCGTTGATGGACGCAGGCGACAGGTTCGACAGGTTCCTCACACTTTGCAAGTTGTCCTGTGAAAGATGTCCGCTCTTGATCCGTTTCCAAGAACCCACAGTCAACGTCTTGACGTCAATAAAATAGTAGTTGTTGTTCAGAGTCGTTGGAATGTTGTCGTATCTCGTGGTGGAGATAGCTGCAGCGGTCTGCCCTTCGCCGTTCGAATCCGAATGATCAGCCTGGGCCTTCTCAATCTTCCTGGACTTGGCCCTTCTGTTCTGGAACCAAATACGCACCGATCTTTCAGGCATATTGGTCTGTTCACTAAGACGCTTCCTGGTGGCGCTGTTTGGATTGGCATTCTTGTTGAACTCGCTGACCAACAAGGCCAACACCTCCCCAGACGCACGTGTACGCTTACTGGTGGGCTCAGCGGTGTTTGGTCTTTGCTGATGGTGACTGTCTGGAGCACCCATGTGCAGGTTATCCAGATCACCATAGTGTTGTTGTAACCCATGTTGGTTGAATGGTTGGTCTAGCCCCAGAGGCACATGGTCTAAGGACTGAGGAAAGTTCTGTGGTGAATTATTATTATTATTATTACTATTATTATTGTTATTGTTATTGAATCCACCAGAACCATTATGATACTGTTGATTCTGTGGCGGTTGCATGTGTGCTGAACCTGGTTGATGTAAATGATTGTTGGCAGCATTGTTTGCAAGCGAGTTCATGAAGTCCTCATCAAACTCGTTGCTTGGATTGGCGTACATCAACTCGTTGGAGTCCACTGGAGGATAGTTGCCAAACTCGTGTGAGGGAAAGTTGTCGTCCATGGTTTCTTATCCGTTGTGTAATGGATGGCGGGAGACAGGAAGAAAAAAAAAATAAATACAGTGTGAGTTTCTCTCTCTTTCTCTTTTTTTTTTGCAAAACTCTACAACCAAAGACGTTATGGACTCTGATGTGATTGTTGATCTTTGAATGTACCTTAAACCAATTGTTGACTATTGTTGTTGATATGTGTGTGTGTGTTTTTTTTATTTCCGTCAATTCCAAATTAAATTGACCAAACAATTTTATGTACTAATTTCCTGTTCTGTCATGCAGCAGCATCTAACTGTCCGGATTAGTCACTGGTCACGTGTTTTACGGAAAAAAAACAAAACTATTTTGCACAACCGGGGGATTGATTGGGTTGCACATAGCGCTTTAGATCATGTTGTTTTGTGTTCTATACAATTTAATGCTCCATATCCTTGATTCTTTCTCTTAAAATCTCCTCCACTTCCAAATCAACGTCTTCTTCTTCAACCTGGCTTCTCCGGTTTGTTGTCATGAAACTTAGTCTACTCTCCTTCTTATTCTTTCTCTTAACAACCTTACCACTTGGTAACACCTCCATGTCAAATTGAACCGTCTTCACTGTTGCAGTGTTCTTCTCAACCTTTGATGGTGCTCCTGGTGGCAGCTCTGTGCTTGTTGTCACCGTGTTCTTTCTCTTTCTTGGGGACGTGAGTTGCACAGGATTGAGCTTTCTCAATGAAGAAGGATCCTTATCCCAAGTCCAACTCTGTTTCATCTGTTCAAAGGCCATATTCTCCAAATCCCTTCTAATGTCAATTCTCTTCTCCAAAACTTGGAATTCGTCCACATCAGTAGGGAAGAACCAATTTCTTAAAACTTGCATGATTGTATCAAACACTAAAGCCATAGTGATCAGAATCAATAACGTAGCCCAAAAGGAAACGTCTTTACCAAACTTCCAGTACAAACCTTTGTGAACATCGTAGATCTTCGATGTGTTGGCCTTGTAAATCCCAGGTAAGAAACAATTGCATGCTAATAACCCAACACATGAAATCCCGACAGCAAGAAAGTTCAAATATGTGATGTTTCTTTGTTCCAAGAATTGGAACTTGACATTGACAGTGAAAACAATGGTGGTGAAAGAAAGGACTCCTAACGGGTACAAGTTGTTGTCAAAAGTAGCATTCATCCCCCAAAGATACCAACTGGCAAAGCAAACCAACAAGGAAGTCAAGGTGGCAACAACCATCCAACCAATGAAAATCGGTAAGTTGAAAGCTTGGCTTAACCGACCTCTGGAATAAAGTTCCGGAATGGCCAACAAAGTAGCTGGTTTCAAATCCTTCTCAAACATACCGATACAGAGCACAGTCAAAGAGGTGAAAAGAGTGTTGAACATAGATAACGACCAAGGCTCATACAGCGAAGTACCAGTCCATAGAGTGTTTCTTTGGAAAATGGCCTGGGATAAATAGAACATCAGTTCCTTGTAAAAAGTAGCCAAAACGAACTTAGCCGTTCTGATGTAGTTGTAACGGCCATGGACCAATAACAACTTCTGTAGGAACCGGAACTGGGCAATGGAATAATCGGAACATCTTGCCGCCTGTAGCCCTTCTTTACCAGTGATACCAATACCAATGTCGGCGCTTTGGATCATGGCAATATCGTTCGCACCGTCACCAATGGCCAAAGTCACCAGCTTCTTGTTCAAGTTTCTGATGCTGGAAACCATCAAGGCTTTCTGAGAAGGACTGGCTCTGCAACAGATGACGGAGTCTGTCTTTGTACAAAGAGAAATGAACATTGACAACGACGTTTCATCCTGTTCAAAGTCAGCCAAGGTGGCCCCATCGATGACAACAACACAGTGGGCAACATTTGTGGCATCGAGTTCCAACTCGGCGGCCGTCATCTTGGAAATCACATCTTCATCCTTCGAATCCAAGATAACCACAGTGGAATAATCCTTGATCAACTTACAGGAATAGCCGATGTTGATGGCAGTTTCTCTCTTGTCACCTGTTAGCATCCAAAGTTTAATACCGGCCCTTCTCAACTTCTCAATGGAATCAGAAACGCCATCTTGCAATTTGTCTTCAATGGCAGTGGCCCCAAGCAATTCAAGGTCATCTTCCAACAGACAGCCAACTTGTTCGATCAATTTGGCTCTGTTGACCAGAGAAGTCTTGGCACTGGCATAATCCAAGGACCATCTGTCGTATTCGTCACTGTCGAGCCATTTGAAGCCATAAAGCAACGTTCTGAGACCGTCGGTGGAGAACTGTTCAATGTGCTCCAAGGTTCTTTCCAAGACGTATCTTTCGTTCAGCATGTTGCCGATGTAGTCCGAGGTCGACTTGATGTTGTATTTCTTCTTCTGTTGTAAATGTAGGGATTTTCTCGATTCTGCCAAAACGTCGTCGATCTCCATTTCCTCACGTCTGGAACTATGGACAAAGTCGTCAATGCTGGCAAGAGATGCACTGATCGAAGGTCTTGGGAGACCAATTTGGAAGGACATTCTTGGCATGCTGGCCTCGATGGACTTTCTCTGTTTAAGAACCAATTCAGCTTCCTGGGCTTTTCTGGATCTTGTTTGGCCGTCCAAGTCCTTCTGGATACTGGTGACAGTGTCCTTGGACTTTAGTCTCTCCAGGATCACATTGTCGGCTCCTTTACAAATCATACAGACTCTTCCGTCAGGGAACTTGACAAAAATAGACATTCTCTTTCTGGACGAGGAGAATTCAACCACGTTCAAGATCTCATAGACCTCGTCCACTGGATCAGCCTCAAACCCATTCGGATACAATCTGATTGTGAGGTCTTTGTGGTTCTTCCCGAAGACAACATACCCCATATCTCTGGCGGCTAGAACCAAGGCTAGTTCGTCCGGAGAGGAAGATTGGTACTCGATCTCCTGGGTCTCCTCTTCAATTGTCTTTGGAAGACATGTGTGGCATAAGGCTAGCGATAGGATAAAGAACTTGGCCTTTTTGGAGAACAGCGTGTTTGGGTTGTGTTGGATGTATTCGAGCAGATCCAAAGAAGTCTTCAAATCGTTTGGTGATTCGTAGTCTTGATCATCAGGTGATGCTGTAGGGGAACTCTTGGCGTCTTTGGAGGAAATGGAGTTTCTCACTGTCAAAGCCGAGGCTAAGCCAGGATTGCCAGAATAACGGGTATGGCTGGATCTTAAATCAACAGAGTTTCTTGCACTGTCAGCAACCCCCAATTTTGGTGTTCCTAAATCATTGTCGCTGTCATCATCATCGATCTGATTCAACTGTTCAGGGTTTGTTTCATGATACCATGCCGTTCCCCCCACAGAGAACTTCTTGAAAACCATCATGTTATCAGTCAAAGTACCAGTCTTATCACTGAAAATATAACTGACTTGGCCCAATTCCTCCAAAATGGTGGCGGTTCTGGCCTCGCAAGGAGTGTCGGATTGCTCGTGGTACATGTCAATGTCCCAGTGCAAAAACAACATCTGAACCAACTTGATGATCTCAGTGGTGACGTACAACGACAAGGGAATCAACGTGTTGTACATGATGACAAAGGACATGATTGTAGGGATGGCGCCGGCCTCTTGGTTGTACAAGTACCACGCCTTGTCCCAGGAGTGATGCAAGTTGATTCGTTGCGCCATGAACGAAAACATGGACAGCATGATGACAACCAGCACCATGAAGGCGACAATCAGGTTGATGGCCTTCTGTAGCTTCGGGGCTTTGGTTCTTGGGTTCTTGATGGCGTTCATCCGGATCTTAGACTCTTCACCTGTGAAAATGACCAGTCCAAGCACACTCTGTGTGTTTCTGATGATCGAGCCTCTGTAGGCAATGTTCTCTGGTCCTAATGGGAACACATCCCCGTCGAATCGCAAATTCCCTTCAAAGTTGTAGAGATCCAAATTTGGGTCTTCCACGGTAACAGACCCATTGAAGTTCTTCAACCCAGCTGCACTGTTGACCATCTTGGAAACTGTGGAGATCGGGTTTCTGGCCTTCAAGTTTGTCTCACCGTCTAAATCCATGGTCTCCACGTAGACTTCGTTCTCGTTCTGGCCATCTGAGGTTAAGATGATGATATCGGCAGGAACAGGCTCGTCTTGTTCCAATCTGACAATGTCCCCAACTTTAAGGTTCTTCCATTTCACGGTGGCTGTCTTCAACCCAAGATGGTTCAAGAGGCGTTCTCTCTTGAATGTGTTGGGTCTATGCAGCAATTCCTCTACGATCTCCTCCTCCTGGTCTTCAATGTCGTCCAAGTGGCCACCTGGATTAAGCTCCATCGTGGAGCCAACGCTGATGCTTCTTGTCAGCTCCTTCTTCGCCTGGCTGTCATCGGCAATGTGTGTGTCTCTGCTGGCGATGATCCTGGTGAACGTGTTGTTTTCCTTCTTGTCCTGAAGGTGTCTTCTCCAGTCATCGAACGCCTCTCTGAACATGGAGATGGAGATGAAGATTAACAAGGGAACAATGGTGGTGTACGTACCCGTGGTGGACCAGGACGGAATCATCTGCATAATGGAGACTGTCATGAAGTAGATGTTGGCAATCTTGGAGAACTGGGCATAGAGTTGTTTGGGCAAAAATGAATATAATGAGTATCTCGACGACGAAATGGAGTTGTCAAGGTATGGTTGGCGGTATCTTTCATCAACAAGAACATGTGACTCGTTGACAGGGAATAGTGTCTGGTCGAAGTCTCCCAGGATGCAAATGGGGATGTTTCTTCCATCTTTGGACTTCTTATATGGACGGATGTTCAATATGAAGTTCTTGAATGACACAAAGCCTTCTTGGACTTTGCCGATTCTGCCGGAATACGTCTTCAGAGCTGGAAGTTTGGTTTTCTGTTTGATCTCTGGAGGCTCGCTATTAACCTGCTCTTGGATCTCTGAGAAAGTCAAAGGATTACGAGTTGAAACGTCCTCCAACTCTATCTGGTCTTCTCCTTCATTGTTTGCAGTTTCCAGCTCTGGTTTGTATGTGTTGTTGGTATTCTTGAAGAACAGCTGCGATCTCAGAGAATAACCTCTTTTCCGTCTCTGCTGGGACTTATCAGCTGGTGGTGTATTGGACATTTGAACAATGACAGGCGGTGAATACCCCTGTTGCCAATAAAGTGTGTGTGTGTGTGTTGGATAAAGGTGAAAGCTCTGTCAATCGTTCTCGATGTGTGTGTATATCTCGAAGATCTTATGTGGCTTTGATTGCTTTAAAAACAAATGGGACTTTAAACCCCTTCAAATGATCAAAGTCTGGGCAAAGTACACAAAGATCAGCTGTTTTGTGGAGGTGTGTGGTTAATCAGCGAACGTATTTGATTATAGACAACACACGAACAATAGAATATGGGTGTGTGAAGTGATGGATTGGTGCAAGGTACTGCTCTGTTGTTTTGAAGTTGACTTTGGTACTAAACTGTGTTCTATGTTTAGTTTACGTTGTTTTGTTACTTGGAAAAATATCAAATGGCCTTGGCAGGTATAACTAATTTCCAAACGCTCCACGGTGATTTCTGGCAGGCAAAGAAAAAAAAAAATCGCAGTGTAACACGTGTTTTTTTCTTTTCTTGGCTACAAAGATGGGGGAATTTTTAAGACTCAAGTGATAAAACAGATTCAAATCTTAATTATAAAAAACACAATGTTCTTACTTGTTAAATCATGTTCTTGGCCAATAGCCTTAGAGTAACTTTGCAGATGATCCCACTCTTTGATAAAATAAAAGGATAAAACCTTCCTATTTGGGAAATATTGAACTATATGGCCCCTGTTCGAACCCTGGTTGAGGCTGTATTGTTTTACCAAAATTGATATTGAGCTGCGTTCTTTCTATATATTTCAACTACAATTTTCCCTGGACCGAATCGTTCTCAATAATTGACGTGATTCCATTACAGAGACTTATTGTCTCTTCCCCCATGATACCGACATCAACCCATGGATCCCAAGGATCTTCAACATCAAAGCACAAAACCAAAAGGAAACGATCTTATGATTCAGATTCTGTAGATACAACCATAGAGTCCTACGATATTAGTGATGACGAAGACGATTCCACGTATCAAAAGATCGAAGGATCAGATATCAACCAAGCCAGAGCTTATCTCAAAGGACATGGTGTTGAACCATTCCTTGAGAAATACCTCCCCCAGTCTCCAAAGGGTAGAGATCTAATACGACTTGTTTACCTTCTAGGTGAGCTATCACCATCTGAAAATCAGATAGACTATAACGATTTAAGGAATTTACAAAAAGTATTGGAAACCATTTATGCAGCTTTGCAAAAAGTCGTCAAAGCTAGAGCCAGGATAAAGAGCATCGATTTACCAATAGATGTTGTGAAACAGATAGAAAAGTCTAACAATATTATAGTGGTCACGGGTGCTGGAATCTCTACTTCTTTGGGTATACCTGATTTCAGATCCGCCAAGGGTCTTTATAAGTTTAATTTACAGAAATTTGGTTTCAAAAGAGCTGATGAGATGTTCCAATATGATGTTTTCAAAGACGATCCATCCAAGTTTTTCAGAGCTGCTCATCTTATTCTACCTGACAATAACAAGTACTCCTTAACACATGCTTTTCTCAAGAAGTTGCAGGATCAGGGGAAACTTCTACGGAATTATTCTCAAAACATTGATGGTATTGAAGATAATGTGGGGATTTCACCTGAGAAAATTATCAGATGTCATGGTTCGTTCAACACAGCATCTTGTCAGACTCATAAGTGTACCTATTCAACAGATGGTAAAAGAATCTTCAAACTGATGAAAAACCAAGAAATTCCCATTTGTCCAAGATGTTCAAAGAAAAGACCAAAAATGATCAGAAAGTATGGGGAACAAACTTATGGAGTTATCAAACCAGACATCACTTTCTTTGGTGAAGATTTGCCTCGCAGATACTTCGAGTCTGTTGACGGAGATATAGCAAAATGTGATCTTTTGATCGTCATTGGGACGTCTCTTCAAGTGTCTCCAGTTAACGATATCTCTTTCAATATGCCACATCATGTCCCACAGATCCTAATCAATAAAGACCCGTTGCTTCACTGTGATTTTGATGTATCCATGTTGGGTTTCTCAGACCATGCGTCTATGTTCTTGGCCAGGAAATTGAACTGGGATCTCAATCATAAAGACTTTGATAATTTCAATAATATGAAGTATTATACTGTTGAGGATGAAAAGACAAACGGTATACATTATGTCTATGAAAAGAAAAGAATCGCAAAAAAAAGTAGAAATTTTGGTTGAATAAAACTGTGTTGGAGGATTTCTGATGGAATTATTTATATGATTGTCAGGTTTAATAGCTAATTAAATCAATTGTAATGTTTTTTTTTAAAAAAATGATTTCTGCTAAAGATCCATAGATGAAGATCAGTACCGGGTCCATGAGCTACTCAATTCGTCTGATGACTTCAACTATGAATCTTCGACAGCTTTGTGAGTGTCGTACTCCTCCTTACTCATGACTTCATGTTTGGCAGGGATTCTAACATTTGAGAAAAAGAATGTCAATACTGTGGCGAGACACATCAATGAAGTCGCAGTAACAAAGACATTTCTAACAGCTTGCATGATCCACGTGACTATGATGTCCTCAGTAACTGGATCTAACTGTTTCAAAAATCCTGGGGAGGATGTCACAGATAGAGCCCTTTCCTCGGTCATAACTTCACTGATTTGGTGGTAATTGCTTGCGACAATGGATTTATAACTTGAATTGAAGATAGTCTGAGCCAAAATGGCACCAATGGCACCACCCAAAGCTCTCGAGAAGTTGAAGAAAGATGTGGCTAGAATTGTAGAGCTTTCTGTCTTTGGAGCATTCAATTGAGCTGCCATGATCCCAGTTTGTAAAAGCATACCAATAGAAAGACCGGGAAGGATCAAAAGGCCAATCTTTCTACCGGCGCTTGAATGTTGATCGAGTAAAGTCATTGTGCCAATCCCAACACTCCCTACAATACCACCAGCGATGGCAAAGGGCTTGATGTGTCTTGTGGCTTTCATGGAAAACCCAGTGAATAAATTACCAATGATAACACTAATCATAATAGGAAGCAAATGTAAACCTGTTTGCATGGCGTCAGCATTGTTCACTATCTGGAAGTATGTGGATAAGTAGACGGCGATTCCCATGAAACAAAAGAAAGCTAAGAACAATGTTAAGACGGGGAATAGAACTCCTAATGTAGTGAAGAGGTTCAATGGAATGACTGGAAATTTGGAAAACTTGAAATTCCAAACAGAGAAAAGAATGGCAAAGACGCCACTTAGAACAAACGTAGAAATAACAGCACCTGATTTCCATGGGAAATTAATACCACCAAAAGACAGAGCTAGTAAGAGCAACACGATAGAGACCATAAGTAAGAAATTCCCCAAGTAGTCAAAGCTCTTGAACTTTTCCTTCAAAGTTCCTTTGGTCTTAGGGGGGTTGAAGAAGAAAACCAAAGCAAAGAAGGCAACGCCACCTAACGGAAGATTGATATAGAAACACCATCTCCAGGAAACATGTTCTGTGAAAGCACCGCCAATCAATGGGCCAGCAACTGAAGATATGGCAAAAGAAACCCCAAAGATAGCAAAAATGAGCGATCTCTTGCTAATTGGGACCATTTCTGAAGCAATAATGAAGGTTAACGTTTGGATACCACCACCCCCAACACCAGATAAGACTCTTCCACCAATTAAGACGTTGATATTACCCGCTAATGCGGCCATCAAAGAACCAGCTTCAAAAAGAACAACAGCAATAAGAATGGAATACTTTCTTCCAAAAGTAATGGCAATACGGCCCCAAGTAGAAGCAAACACTGCCATAGTGAGCATGTATCCAGAGGACACCCAACCGACTTTATCATAAGCATTGAATTTCTCACCAACAGTGGTTAATAAAGTGATGACGATAGTTTGATCCAAGCCAATTAGAAACAAAGTAATGAAACAAGAGAGGAAACACAAGACGAACTTATAACCAGTTAAGTATTGGTCATAAACAGTGGTCCCATCGCCTGCATTACTTTCAAAGAATTTCCCGTTATTCTTAGCGGCTTCTATATCTGTGAAAGAGCCTTTCTCTAGATTAGAGATGGGATGAGTTTCATTGTTAAGAGCTGACTCGGACATTGTGTCAAGAAAGACAGGATGATGAATACATTTGAAAAATAAAGTAGTAAAGGGGTCTCTGAAGTTTGGAGACAATTCTTGGCACTTGGCCATATTTATAAACTCTGGTTTTAATTTCAATAAAACGGATATAAAAAAAAATTGTATTCCAACTATTGTATAATTTACAACGGAAACATCGGGGAACGGAATTAATAGGAAATGGTCTCCCTATTTGTATAGGGTAAGTCCGTGATTGTGTAACCTAGCACGACGTTAACTCCGCAGTGGATCGAATAAACCCGATTCATCTGCTTCTAGTACACAAATAATCTATAATTGCACGTTCGTCAGATCCTAGATTAATCTATAAAGAATTCTAAATACAAACAACGAATCTATCACCACTACGAATATGTTAATTTAAGTTATGGGAACTTGTCCATCAACTCCACGGACTCTTCTGGATCTCAAACGAACATCGTTTCTAGTATTTCTCCAGCTATCAACCGCTCTCTGTAGAACACCCTTTCTTCTTCTAATTACATCTGCATTGTACCACGAGATGATCCAAGCAACGTCATTACATTCTGTCTCATACTTGTACCGTCTTCCTTGATACTGGTCAATAGGAACCATTGCTTTAGGATACAGACAATGTTCCTTCTTAAATTCATCAGTGAGATCTGATATGGCAATTGTGTTTTGTGGGATTCTCAATGTGAACTCTGTGGGCACTTTGAAATTGGTGTATCTAAAACTAAGCAATTCATCACCGTTGGTTTCATCGAATAAAAGAATTGGCTTGGAAGCTTTGATTGGTCCAGGGAGAAATTTTCTTTTGAAGGTCATGCTTTCATGGGTTGCACTGACTGGTGGATATTGGAATTGTTCCTGGTTAGTATGATTATTAGGGATCTCGGCGGCATAGTTAATCGACTTCTGCGGAGGGTTGAAGTTATTGTTCGTTGATATCGAGCATCTGTCTGAACATGGCAATGTGTATGAACTACAATTTGTTTGTGGGGACTCAGAGTTGGACCGATACACTGGTACTCGTTGGTAATAAGGGACTTGCAGGCTTGGGATTGGGTTTCTATCCATTGGAGAGTGAGTGTGTATTCTTTGAGGAATTGGAGGGACATGTGTGTACAATTGATCATGTTGCTGTTGCTGGCTGGCCACTCGGTTCATCTGAATATACCTCTGATACTCAATATCCTCCGGTGATTGTGACGGTAATATATCATATCCATACTGCGGCGTTATGTTGAAGCTGTTGTTAAGTTGTACGGAGGGTAATTGAACTGGTTGCAATTGAGGTTGTATGAGAGGCACCATTGGCAAGGTTTCGATGGGGTTTTGTTGCGGGAGTTGGCCATTGATGTAGTTTGAGTTGTTGTAAGGGACAGAAGAAATTGGGTACAACGGTGGAGGGTAAATTTCGTCAAGACCTCTGTAGTTGTTGAGTATTGTATTGTTTTGGTTTTTGAAGGTAGAGGCACATATCATCTTGTTTAAATTGTGGGCCTTTTAGGCCAAACCCTCTCCGCCCTCTAAACATGGATTGGGCATCAAGAGGGTTCTTGAACCTATTTATATTCGGTCGGAAAGATGTTTCTTGGTAAATCATGTTTTGTTTCTAGAAGACCCCAATCAGCTAGAAGGGCCTCAGGGCTTAATAGTTGGAAACTTTCTACAGTCTGGTGCTTATGTTGTGTAGAACAATGCGGCCAAGTGATCCAATAGTAATCATTAACTGTACGTATATGCGCAATAGAAGTGGGTCAGATTTTTTTTTAGATATGAATAATACAGTAATGAATAGATTGAGTGATGGACTCAAGAATCGCCAGTCCAGACTCCAGGCTGGAAGAACTAAGACTCTATTGAAATCAGAAATTGACCAATTAAAGAAAGAGAAAGAAAAAAAACCATTAAATACAACATACCTCACGTTTATTATTAATTGTGGATCTGAAACTTCATGAATCAAGACTGTGTGGTTAACCTGTTGCATTCAGTTCAATTCTTAATACGTATTTTACCTATCTATAACGTTTGACAACTTAAAAGTACTAGATCCCCGAGGGGTTGAAATTTTTTTGATTCCGCCTGACGGTTTGTTCATGGGTTCACATGTATTTGTGCACTTGTATGCATTAGCATGGCGAAATTTTCTCGTTTTTTTGTTTAATTATTTTTGATTTCATTCTTGTTGTCACTGGTTAATAACTTGTGTCTGGGAGGGGGGAGGATAATTATCGTGATAAACACACAAAGAAACTAATTCATAAATAAAGATGCTTTTTCAGAAATTTACTTGTTATAGTTGGGATTCGCATATCCGAGTCTGCAAAGTATCGCATAAAAAGCCAATAGAGTGCATAGACATGCGTGAACCTAAATAAGATTTATTTATCTGCAATATTCCGAGGAGGCCTGGAGATTTGCAAGAAAAGAATTTAGCTTTGAAGAAGACACATAATTTAAAGTTCCGCGGTTCTTAAATGCACAATGTGTTGTTAAAGACCAGATCTGGTTCGAGAGTTTCACATTGAGCAAGAATTTTAGTTGAGGAGTAACAATCACAAGCTTTGGAAGACGCGCGAATTTATTGAATCATCGATTGTAAGATACATGGAAATTCTGGAGATAACAAACAGAATACACAAGAAGATGACCCTGATAGATTATATGGTAAGACAGAAGATTGTGAAAGATGTTTTAGTGTTAAAAGTTGAAGCTGGAAAATTGTGATTAAAAATAGAGTTAATTAAAGATTGTGAATTTGTTTGAAAATATTTATTAAAGGTACTTCTTTTGGTTTTCTGATGGTTCTTTACAGTGTTTTTTTTTTTTAGTTGTTTGATTAGTAATCTTAAAAATAACAAAATGAGTCGCTGAGATCGTAAATATTCCCTATCCGGTGATTCACATGGGTTGAACGGCGTCAAACACCAATTAATTATGTAAGAATATTGAAAGTGGACGATCGTTTATAAATCAGCACGTTAAGGCAGGTAGATTGAACTTACTCAGGTGTTACTCATGATATTGCCAGGGGTTCGTCCGTAGCTACTAGCTAGTTTTAAATGTACCTCGTTTCCTCTGCATCATCCAAGCTACTCAACTTGATTGAACAAGTTACAGTCAATTAGTACGAACCTGGAAGAATCTCTAATTAGTTTTTATATGAACCAGCCTCAAGCTGGGAGACCCTTTTCGTTCCTGGTGTTCAGCCACCGAGAGGCTGCTATCAACTAGCTACCTCATTTGTCGGAATAAATCCTTAAAGATAATATGGATGGCCAAGGGCTTCTAATTACTAGTATATCCACATTATTGAACAAGCACAAATACGATAGTTAATTGAAACAAGATGTAAGAATAGCTCTACCGGCCTACAGTTCTTAAATTAAAACTTTTACTGAACGGTTAATTATTAGGTGCAATAGCATATATTATGTATGTACTGCATTTAGGTCTATTGTTCAAACCCATGAGGGTCCACAGACCTACCTAGAACCCTTCGAGTGCCTTGATAGCTCTACTCAGTCTTCTAACACTCTCTGTTTTTCTATCGCCATCAATGATCATATCGGCTGTCAATCTACTCAAGGAATCCACCAATCTTTCCAACAACTGTTTCTCCGAATCATCAAGGCCTAAATCTTGAAACTCTTGTCCTATTATCGTTCCTTCTGTCACTTGAAGAAGTTTCATTAATGTTTCGTGGTTCATTGACCCACGATTTGTCACGCCTGTTCCCGTGGTAAAGTTACTATTGGTGTTACTGGTCGTAGATGTACTATGTGAATGCTTTGAACGGTTTGATTTTGTTGAACGACGTTTGGATTTTCTGGATTCTTTGGCAGCTGTTGTTGGTGAGGATAATTGGTTTTCTTCTTCCTCAGTTTCGAAACCATCGTCATCTTGCTGTTGTTCAAGGCGTGTTGTGACTGGCTCTTCAAAGGTTATATTTGATGCGACACTCTTTCTGACGTTATGAGTATGTGTAGGCACAGGAGGTGGAGGTAATGGTCTTGGAATTGATTTAATCTCCTTATACTGAGGCACGTTTTGTGGCTCCTTCTGGAAATAGTTCTGTGCGAGATCTGGAGATGGGGCGTAAGAGAACCCGGCTTCCGATCCTGGTCTTGATATTTCTTCACTTAGATCGCTTAGAAGACCATCCATAGCTGAGATTTCAATAGAATGAGGTCTCTGTTTTCTCAATTTCTCTCTTAGGTCTCTGGCAGTTGAGCCCGGTCTATTTGGTGATCTTGATGGAATAGATAGGTTCAAGTCAACACTGTTGGAGCGTACTGGGTCTTGCAGAAGTAAAGTATTGTTAGCTTTCGTGTTAAGATCGCCTAATGGAATGTCAAACACACTGCTGCCTTTGGAATCAACTCTTTGATGGTTATTAGAGGAAGAAGAAGGGAAATTCATTGAATTTTTAGAGATAACAGGTGGTTCAGATTCAACTTTGGAGTATTCTGAAGAAGGATACTTCGACGACTCGCTAATAACACTAGGGGCCCTCATCGAATTGTCACTAATGTTAAATTCCTCGGTGGATCTAACTGCAACCTTCTTGAGCTGTGGAGTGTCGGTCGTATCCCGAGAGGAGTCTCTATTGAATTCGATAGTATTGGTGGAACTGTCTTGACTGACGACTTTGATCTCTTCAGCTTCATGAATAGATGGTTCATAATCGGAAGTATTAGTGATTCCTTGTCTGGATTCGTTAATCGATTCTGGGTTTTCAAACTCAAAAGAATCTACGCTTTGACTGGCAGAGTAGTAATTGGTGTCTGAGTTCAGATCGGATTGCGAGATATATTGACGAATGGTTGGAGATCTACCTGTGAAGGTTGAACGCTCTGGGGATCTTTGTAAATGACGTCCTGAAGATTTCTTGATTGTGACATCGGTATTTTCCACGAACGAAGAGTCCTTGAAGTGTAAATTTGTAGCTTCTGGGTTTAGACTCTCTAGCATTTGTGATAGTCTCTTCTTGTCTTTGGCTGCTTCTCTGTTGATATTTTCTAATTGATTTGAGCTTAATTTCGCCATTGCCAAAAGCTTACCGATAGACGAGTTGGATTTCTGTGATCTTATGGATGGAGTATGTTGTAGTCTTTGTTGCTCTTCGACTAATGATCCAGTCAATGTCTTGACGTCTAAGTATTGCTCTTCGTGGGCGGCCTGTTCGATATCTGATGGTTGGGACATGGTGGCTGTATTGATTCAATGTACACTATCTCTTTTTATAACACTTTTAATTAAAATCAATTTAGAACTTTTATTGGTTAAGAAAAACAGCTTTTGCTGGCTGGTTTCAAGGTATACCCTTGTCATTTTCCATCAAATATGCAGTACTTTAGGCCTTTGGACAGTCCCAAAACTTTTTAAGAGATCAACTAGAATTCCTATTCGGGACAAAAGAAAACAACTGAAATATTAAAAATTCAAAAAACATATTGGATCCTAGGAGGTTCGAACTCCTGCACCTTTCGATATCCGATTTCTAGAAGACTTGAGTCGGACGCCTTAGACCACTCGGCCAAAGATCCCTTTTGATGTTTGTGTTTGATGTTTGTGTAACAAGTCCGTAAGGTCTACCTGTCAAACGTACTTGTTATCTAATTAACCGTAATCCTTATGCTTGACTTATGGTTATCTGTGATATTTGATCTTAGCTGAAGTTATCTGTATATCTGTTTGTACACTCGTTTCTTTGAAATATTGGCTATCTATTATAACTATACATCATAGATATATCATTAGCTTTAAAAGGCAATTCCCCAGCATTATATACGATATGCTTTGTAGCAATCATAAACTAAAAGTAACGACTATTCAATAACCTCAAATCATGTCACGTGAATCTCTAAAGTTACTTTTAAGCTGATGTAAGATTGAACTCTTACATCTTTCCAAAACATAAGAGGATTAGTACTTATAACTAATTTCTGGAGTTATAATTGACTAATTGTATTAAAGTATTTAAACTATATGTTTGGAGAATGCATCGAGATTGTTGTAAGACCTTTCTTTTATGCACGCCTATTCGTTCGGACGCACATCTCCAGACGCCAACTACCAGGCGAATCTCATCTCTACAAATTGTTTTTAAAATCGAGTAATATCCTTCAGCTGAAAACAGTGTGGGAAAGATTATACGTAATCCAAAATAAACAGATTAACTAATTTATAAAGAGTACCTTAAAAGTTAAGTACACTCTCTTCGATCTTTATATCTCTTGATAGTTCAATCGCTTGGTATATTATTGAGATAGAAGCCAGTAAAGTTTATGAGTTTATGGAATGTCTTATTCCATATCATATAGCGGGTATTAAACAAAATATCCAGCAATCAAGTTTTAATTGTAAATACTTTAACTATAGACTCTGTAGGAATTAGATACATCATGTAAATATGGACATATATAGATCAGTATGAGAAGGTACCTTACAGCCTTTGTAATTACAAGGCCGTAAATGATTAAATAGGAGCGGTAAGACTTGAAGTTTGAGCTCCTTTACAACAGCGCACCTATGTAAATACATCTCACACAATATATTATGAAACCACAGAGCCACCCTGTTTCTCCAAATCGCCAATATTACCATTCTCTGACAAATTTGCTTCAACAATTGCTTTAATTCCATCTTCGCCCATCTTTGCCAGTAATTCATCTGTATTGAAAACTTGAACCTCGGTTTTCTTGAAATCTCTAGCCTTAACATTATCCCTGAATAACTTATCTAATTCAGCAAAGGTCCTATCCTTAGTCTCCGGGAATTCAAACCAAGACCAAACCAAAGCTAGAAAGGACAAGCCTGCCCAGAATAAACCAGTCTTAGCCTTCCAGTTCCATGCAGTTGGATTCAGCATGTATGGAGTGATAACAGCAACGACAATACCAGCAACGTTGTAAAGATTTCTGGCAATGATAATAGTCTTGGTTCTAAGATTAGAAGATGGGATCTCAGCAACAACACAATAGCAAATAGTACCAATCGTAGAGTTGTAGACATATGTGAATACCAATAGTAAGAACCCAATTGCCCAGGAAGCAGATTTTGATTTAGCAAACCCTAACCCACCAACGATAATTAACACACAAAAGTTAACAAAAACACCGCCAAAGTAAATTTCAAATCTGCCAAACTTCTGAGAAAGAAACCAAGTGCTTAACATACCAAGAAACCCCAAAGCGTATTGAATGATAGAGAAAGTGAAAGATACGGATTCAGAAAGACCAGCCTGTAAATAGAAATAAGTAGAATATCCCATCAAAGCGGCACCAGTTAGATTTTGGAAAACCCAAATCATAGACGCAACTCTTGTTCTTCTAAAGTTTAGACCTCTGAAACATTCCCAATACGAAGAATTATTGTTCTGTTCTTCTTCTTCCTTCAAAGTCAATTGGATTCTATTAACCATAGCTTCGGCCAATACAGAAGTACTTGGCAAACCAGCATGAGGGGACAATAACCTTTTGATGCTATGTTTAGCTTCAGTCAATTTCCCCTTCCTTGCTAACCAGAAAGGCGACTCAGGAGCGAAATAAATTGCAATTATGATTGGAACAGGCCAAATCCATTGTAAACCGAAGGCAATTCTAAAAGAGTTTGGATCAGAAGAAGAAAGCAACCCACGTAAAACACCAGAAGCAATTAATTGACCAATGACCCAGCAAGCGTTGACAAATGTAGTCAAATAAACTCTTAAAACCAAAGGACAAACTTCAGACGCATACGAAATAGTCAAAGTTTGGAACATACCCCATGGAATACCCATAAGGATCTCACCAACCAACAACATCTGGATATTAACAGAGAAGAAAACAATAAAAATAAAAGCGGTGGTACAACACAATGCCGAAATTAAAGTCTTCCTATATCCAAACCTTTCAGCAATGATACCAGAAATGAACAAACCTAAAATCTCGCCACAATTGACTGCCATGGATAAGGATGTTTGCCACTTAGCAGGAATTTGATACTTCCCAATAGAATCAAAAAACTCACCGTACTTCTGATTGAAACCAGGAAAGGAGTAGAGAGAGTTCAATAAATTTGTATCGTAACCCTCCATTATGATAGCAGTTGATAACATGACAGACCAAAAGGCTGCTTTAGGAAATGTGCGAATACCTTCTTTTAAAGTCATTGTTTTCTCTGAGGTCTCATTGGATTGTGCCTCTGACGAGATCGCTATAAATTTGGAAATGTAATCGTTCATGTTTCCATCTTCAATGATGTTTGTTGCTACTTTAGCAAGGGTATCGTCCAATTTATCTGACTTAGAGGCGTTTTCAGTGACGTTAGCAACGTCTTCAATGTGTTCAGTAGGCATTTCCTTTATAAAGTGTGGATATTCTTGAATAAAGTATGATAGTATGTCCTCATGATATTGGGATTCAAGAACGAGAGGTGGTTAGCCTTTTATAATAACCACATTCGTTATCATCATTTCGCAACCTTAACATAAACGAAGGTTGAAAAGTAAATAAACTGACAAACTATGGGATCCACTTCATTGATCAACAAAGGATGGTCAATGTGAAGACCCTGAAACTGAAACTTTGACAATCTTTGTTTCAGTGTACTTTCATGTGCAGTGTGATGTACTAACTGCTCGGTATTTCTCTGTATGGTTCATAATATTGAAAGTGGTTAAAAAATAAGTAAGGCAATCTTCCCCCCATTGAATAATCTGTAGTCTGTCTGTCTGTCTGTCTGTCTGTCTGTCTGTCTTTCTGTCTGTCTTTCTGTCTGTCTTTCTGTGTTTTTCTCCTGTTTTGTGTAGTCTAGACGATCAAAGGACCCGTTCCAATATTTCTCAGCAAACCCGTTACCCTGGCGGTTAGAACTATATTATTGTCCATCATTTCTAGAACATATCATCAATGTCTTCCAGCTGATTTAAAAATTGAAGATCCCATTGGCCTTGCCAGTTCAGATCTTCTTCTGTAGATACATTTTGTAAGCTTTAACGTAACTAGATTGTTTTTAGTTGAGATGAATTAAGAACCCATTAATACTGTGGAGGTGGACCATATATTTCCAGTCACGTGCAAAGCGGCAGAGATCAGAATTAGCTGGCTATCAAATAATTAAACCCATTGGCTGTGTGGACTTTAGAGAGAGAATATTCTATCAAAAAGATCCTACTTCCACCCTAAATCAAGACAAGTATCCAACTTATATCACACTTTTGCGTATTCAGACTAAAGCCATATACTAAGCATAATGATCAACAAGATAGTCAAAGTCTCTCCAAAGAAGCTCCCAGAATTAACACAGTCTATAATAACAGAAACACTCAATTCTAACTGGAAGATAAAATCACTTAAATCAACAAGCACATTGCTTCATCGAAGACTGGTCTTCTCCAACTATGAGCAAACTCAGGCATTTCTCACACAGGTCTCTATGAGGGCACATCTCTATGGACATCATCCTACGATCGTCAACACTTATAATAAAGTTGACGTCTTCTTAACTACACATGATGAAGGTAGTGAAATCACAGATATTGATGTCAAGTTCGCTAAGAGAATTGATAATATGGTTTCTGGCTTCAAATTGAAAGAGCAAGAGGATCAGAAGCATGAACTTGATCATAGTGGGATATTTTCAGGTTTGAATAAAAACGTAAAATCATAAATTGAACTGAAAAGATAAATACAAGCCTATACCTCTAGATATAGACTCTCTAAGATATATAAATATATACATATTAATCCATATGATAAAGAAACGCACGAGCAAATAGGATCTTTCAAAGATCACAATTATGTGGTTTCTTTAAGAGAAACTCTTGGAATGTATTGAGACATGTTCTTCGACATCCAAATCGTCAGAAGAAACTTTATTGGCATTAACAATAGCCTTAATCTCATCTTCACCCATCTTGTTAATCAATTCCTGAGTATTGAAGACTTCAACGGCAGTCTTCTTGAAATCTCTTGCTCTAACACCATCCTTGAACAACTTGTCCAATTCAGCAAAGGTTCTACCTTTGGTTTCTGGGAACTCAAACCAAGCCCAGATCAAAGCGCACAAAGCGAAACCAGCCCAGAAGAAACCAGTCTTAGCCTTCCAGTTCCAAGCTGTTGGATTCAACATGTATGGAGTGATGATGGCGACAATAATACCAGCAACGTTGTAAAGGTTTCTAGAGATGATAACGGTCTTGGTTCTCAAAGTCGAGGAAGGAATCTCAGTAACGACACAGTAAGTGATTGGGCCAATAGTAGCATCGTAGACAAAGGTGAAAATCAACAATAAGGAACCAATACCCCAAGAAGCACCAGAAGAGGAAGAGAAAGCTAAACCACCAACAATAATCAACACACAGAAGTTGACACAAAGACCGCCAAAGTAAATGTCAAATCTACCAAACTTCTGGGAGAGGAACCAAGTACTTAACATACCGATCAAACCTAAGACATATTGGATAATTGAGAAAGTAAAAGACATAGATTCAGAAAGACCAGCTTGTAAGTAGAAATATGTCGAGTAACCCATCAAAGCCGAACCGGTTAAATTTTGGAAAACCCAAACCAAAGAAGCAACTCTTGTTCTTCTGAGATTGGTACCCTTGAAACATTCCAAGTAAGAAGTGTTAGAGTTGATGTTTTGCTCCTCCTTCAAGGTCAATTGGATTCTGTTGATCATAGCTTCGGCCAAGACTGAAGTACTTGGCAAGCCAGCGTGTGGTGTCAATAGTCTCTTAATACTCTGCTTGGCTTCAGTGACCTTACCCTTCTTAGCTAACCACCATGGGGACTCTGGGGCTAAGTAGATACCGATGATGATTGGAACAGGCCAAATCCATTGTAAACCGAAGGCAATTCTAAAAGAGTTTGGATCAGAAGAAGAAAGCAACCCACGTAAAACACCAGAAGCAATTAATTGACCAATGACCCAG